>CATIWR010037317.1:0-16198 GCA_949677035.1 Omphalea diandra | reverse complement strand
AATCATTATCCATGACTATATTAAGGTCTTAGTTTAAAAGATCTAACCTAATATCTTAACAAAACAAGATAAATCAAAAAACAATAAATCGTCTTAACAAAGGAAATAAGAAATAAGAAAAGAAAGATGAAATCTCTCAATTGTCTTGATAAATCTTCTACTTTTCTTATTCCTTGATCTAATGATCTCTTGAACTTTTACACTTAATCTTGCATTAAAGCACATTTCTCCTTGTTTTCTTCTTTCAAAATACCTATTTTCACTTTTCTTATCCTTTTTTTAAAAAACCCTAGGAGTTGGCTTTAAATACTCCTAAAAAAAAAAAGCTAAAATATAGGCTAGAAAATAGGACCTGAGGCGCCTAGGTTATAGCTTGTGATAGAAGTCATAGGCATGACAATAAAAATTTCATCTCCAAGGTCACACCCTGCAACTCTAGTCATGGCACGACAATAGGCTTGTCCCTTTATACATCTAAATGTCCAACTTGGTCCTTGAAGTTGTTATTTATATTCGGTTTGGTCCTAATTCACTCCAAACTTGCTAAAACGCCTACAAAAGATTCAAATATGAGAAATAACACCAAATCAATCAAAATAACTTAATTTAAATATGGATTAACATTAAATCAAGACCAAATCTCATCAAATATCTATGCACAAATTAAGCCTAACATTGTGGCACAAGTACTATTTCTAGAAATTCTAGTGGAGTTACTAATGGTCAGGGTGGTGGTCAAGCAGGTCATGCTATAGCCTCTACTATAGGCAATGGTAGAGGCGATAGTCGAGGTTGTAGAGTTAGTAACTTTCGTGGCTATGGTCATGGCAATTTATTAGATTTGAATAATGCTTTAAGTAAAGAATCTCAAATTCAAGTATGTTTTTTTTTCCTTAAGCCACATAGCCATTGTTCCTTTGTATTAATATTTTTTTTTCTTAATAGAGCTATACTAAATATTGTCACCAATAAGATTTTGAATTATGTGATGAAAGACCACACACTATTCAAGTTTGGAGCCATCAACTGGTTGAAGAAATTTTGATCTCAACTTGAAAAATGTTGAGAATTGGATCCTGAAGACAACTTTGAAATACTTTGATGTATATGAACTAGTCTTATTTTATGGGATAACTTCTAAAATTTTAAATTTTGATTTAAGTTTGTATTGCATTATGTAAAACTATTTATAAATATGATAATGTTTTCTTATTTTGTGTTAAATTTTTATCAAGTTTTTTATGAAATTTAAATTTAACTCAAGTTTACCAAGTTTTTTTTTTCAAAATTGAAATACAACTGAATTTTCATTTTTGCTTATGTTCATCAAATATGTAGATAGTTTATACATAAACATTTGCACAACTTGAACATTACATCAATTAAAACTGTTCAGCTTATAGCTAGGCCATTTTGATGAACTTAATTAAATACCACTTGAGTTGTTTATTAATATAGTTGATAAAATTTTGGAGAAGAATTATAGGCAATTTCAAAAGAAATGTAAGCACACAACTTGAATATCAGTATGCCATTTTGGACAAGAATTGCAGGCAATTCCAAAAGAAAAAAAAATCCTGTTAAACAAGAGTTCTTTATTAATATAGTTGCTAATAAAACTTTGTTCATTAAACTACTTAAATAGGAAAGAAAAAAATACAACAAATTACTAGCTTAATAACATTTTCAACTATCAATTTAGCTTTAGCACTAACTCAAGATCAATAAATTTCATCACCATCATATTTCACATATACAAAGAAACTTAGAAGGCTCTATTGCAGACTGACTAAAGTTACACACATCACCTTTCTTCACTTCATAAAAGTCAATGAATGACATCCAATTATTCTCAAATTTGGTTTGTCACTTCGACCGACTCCTTGGTTTTGACAACATACATAATTCACTATGAAAGGCATGCATCCCTTACCACAAAGTAGAGTAATTTTACATTTCCTTTTGTCGATGTGACCATTGCTTCCTAGGAATGAATGTTCTTAAGGGAAAAAAGAAAAGGAAAACATAATCAAAATCACTTATTGTATTAAAACCATATTTTGTAAAAAAAAAAAAATTGAATCAATTCAAAGCATAACAACATAATACTACTTCATATCTCCAATCACAAGTGTTACAAGTAAAAGTGAAAGTCCATAAAGAAATTGGCTAGTGCATCCCTAGAAAATACAAACACAAATCGGTAAATCCACAGACAGAAGAAGAAACTAAGCTATTCCTATTATACTAACAGAACGGTTTACAATGTTGATAAAAAATAAACTTATTGCTTGGATGTGAATGGTGTACAGGATACTGGATTTCAATGCTATCACTATTACTTTCAATTTGTTAGGAGCAACATACTTGAATTCTAGAACAAAGTTGAGTCTAACTCTATTAAAAATGAAAATTTCCCATAATCTTTCAATGATATATGAAGCTTTTTTACCCTCTGTTATTATTACCTTCTATGATTCACCCATTGGCAAATCCAATTTGAAAAGAGTTTGCTCATTGACACTAGTTCACATTAGCATATGCAAAGCTATTTCCTGCATTAAAAAAAAAAAAAAAAGAGAACTACTCATTCACATAAATTGATGAAAGACATGTTCAGCAAAATCAAGAAAATGATGAATATATACCAAGTTGTGAGAAAGAAAAAATTGAAATCTTGGACAGAGCTTCATTGCGATGAACATATACAAATTGTGAATTTAAAAAAAAAAAAAAACTGAAAGATAAACAGTAACAATTGCTTGATTTTCTTATATTTCTTCAGTCACATAAACTCAAAGCAATTAACCATATCAGAAAAACAAAAATATAAGATTTGCTAATAAAAAGTTCAATGACTTTGGCTTGATACAGAAGAGAGGAGATTAAAAATTCAAAGTTTTTGATTGATATAGGAGAGAGAAAACTTTGAAGTTCAAAGATTTTGGCTAAGAGAGAATATAAAAAGTTGAAAGGGGAAGGCAAACCCATCAAATTCTATTGTAGTTATCATCGAGATTAAGCAATATGGAAGCCATGTGTCAGAATGTAAATGACATGTCTAGCAACAAAACTTCTTAATCCTCCTATTAATGGCAAGAGCCACTATTTAAGGCTCATATATTCAAGAAAAATATCTTACATTCATTGGCTCATTAGAAGCATGTTTTCAATGGATATCTAGATATGAATGTTGCTTTAGCCTCTCCAGGATTTGATCTTGACTGACATAAGCTATGTAATAGATTTTATTTTTGCTTTATGATTTTAATTTTAGAAAAAAGAAATCCATAAAAAAATTTTAGCTATCAAAAATAAAATTTATCAACGAAAATCATAGTTTGATAGAATAAAAAAGTTATTATTTTAAAAAATTATAAATTTATCAATGAATAGCATACTTTAATAAAATAAGAAATTATAATTTTAAAAATACAATTTATCAATAATAGTATAATTTGATAGAATTAAAAAATTATAATTTTAAAAAATAAAATCTATTGACGAATGGTATAGTTCAATAGAATTAAAAATTTAATTTCTAGAAATAAATTCTAGTGACGAAGAGCATATTTAATAGAGGTGAAAAATTTTAATTTTTAAAATTAAAAACTTATCGATGAATATCATGGTTCAATAGAATAAAAAATTTATGATTTCTAGAAATAAAACTTAGCAATGAATTGCATATTTGATAGGATAAAAAAATTTTAAATTTTGAAAATTAAAATTTTTCCATAAATACATAACTCAATAGAATCAAAAATTTTTATTCTAAAAATAAAACCTATCAATGAGCAGTATAGTTGATGAATTGAAAATCGAATTCTTAAAATTAAAATCTATTGATGAATAAAACATTTGATAGAAATAGAATATTTAAATTTATAAAGATAAAATATAGTATGGTTTAATAGAATAAAAATTTGGATTTCTAGAAATAAAACCTATCAACCAATAGCATATTCGATAGAATTGAAAATTTTAAAGTTTGAAGAATAAAATTTATTAATGAATAGTATAATTCGACCTAATTGAAAATTTTTATTTCTAGATGAACAATATAGCTCCATAAAATCAGAAAATTATAATTTTGAAAATATAATTTTTCAACAAATAGCATAGTTTAATAGAATCAAAATTATAATTTCAAAAAATAAAATTTATCAACAAATAGAGGAATTATAATTTTAAAAATATAATTTATCGGCAAGTAGTATGGCGAGATAGAATTGAAAAATTATAATGACAAAAAATAAAATTTAACGAAGAATAGCATAATTTAAAAAAATCAAAATTTTCAACGAATAGCATTGTTCGATAAAATTGAAAACTTTAGTTTTTAAAAATAAAATCTATTGATAAATTGTTTATTCGATAGAAGTGAAAATTTTTAATTTTTAATAATAAAGCCTAAGATTATTCGATAGAATTAGAAATTTAATTTCTAGAAATAAAACTTATTGTTGAATAGCATATTTAATAGAATAAAAAATTTAAATTTTGAAAAATAAAATTTATCATCAAATAGCATAATTTAATTGAATAAAAAAAATTTACTTCTAGAAATAAAACCTATTGTCAAAAAGTGTAATTTAATATAACCAGAGAATTATAATTTTAAAAATATAATTTATTGATGAATAGCATACTTCAATCAAATAAAATACTTTTATTTCTTGAAATAAAACCTATCAACAAATAGTACAGTTCAATAGAATTGTAAATTTAATTTCTAAAGCTAAAGTCAATTGATGAATAGCATATTTGATAAAAGCAAAAAATTCTAACTTTAAAAATAAAATCTATTAATGAATAGCATAGTTCGACAAAATCGAATAAAAATAATTTTAAAAAATATAATTTATTGACGAATAACATAGTTCGATAAAATTAAAAAATTATAATTTTAAAAATAAAATTTATCAAAGAATAGCATAGTAAAAGAATCAAAATTTTAATTTTAATTTATTGAAAAATATCATGCTATAAAAGAATCAAAAATTTTAATTTAAAAAAATAAAATTTTTTAATGAATAGCATAACTTGATAGAATTGAAAATTTTAGTTTCTAAAATAAAATATATCAATGAATAGCATATTTGATAGAGGCAAAAAATTTTAATTTTCAAAAATAAAATCTATAGATGAATATCATAGTTCAAAAAATCAAATAATTATAATTTTTAAAAATATAATTTGTTGACAAATAGTATAGTTTGGTAAAATTAAAATTATAATTTAAAAAATAAAATTTGTCAAAAATAGTATAGTTGGAAAGAATTAAAATTTTTCAATGAATATCATAGTTCAATAGAATTGAAAAATATATTTTCTAAAATTAAAATCCATCAATGAATATCATATTTGATAGAAGTGAAAATTTTAATTTTTAAAAATAAAATCTATTAATGAATACATGGTTCAATAGACATTACAAGAAAATTAGTCTATAATAACATTTAATAAATGTCATTGAAGTCTAAAAAATGATGTTTTAAACTTATACTAACATTTGTTGTAAGCATCACTTAAGTGGGTGTTGCTATTTATTAAAACGACATTTTATTACAAGTGTTGGTATAAACTTATAAGCAACATTTTTAGCACCACTTTATTTGATATTTTTCAAATGTCACTTTAATGAGTTGAAACAACATTCACAAAATGACACAAAAGTTATTTATGATTTATTAGTAATAATTTGTTGTAACGCATCTTAAGTGTAGTTTTAGAGTAACAAAATAATATTTATTAAATGTCCTTTGAACTGCATTAATAAAAACTACTAGAAGGTTTTATAATTACATTTAAAATATATCACACGTTTGATGTTATGAAATGTCATAGTAAAATGCTTATGAATTTAATTAGTAAGATTGTATATTGTAACTCTTTACAAAAACATCACTAAAGGAAAAACTGTAATATCATTTTTCATCTAAAACTAAAATTTCATATTATAGCATTCATTTTAATGATAATAAAATAATATTATAAAAAAAGCATCAAGCACAAAATATATGACATAATCCAAAAGTTTTCTTTTAAATTATAATCATATATAAGTAAAATATCTATAAAATTAATAAAATATTCATTTGAGTATTCAAAAGAACAATAAAATAGTCAAACAATCAAACTTAAACTATTAAAAAAATTAAATATTCTAATCTTAGACATTGTTTATGAAAAACCACATGACTAGCCCAAATGCATAAACTAATGCTTATAACCTGCACCAAAATAGAAAAATGTAGTGATAAATATCAAAAAGATTTGGACAATAACTATTAATATTATTAAATGGGTTTTGAAATTCTTACCTTTAAATCTAGTGATACGTGTAACATTAGATTATTGAGGAGTACTTGTATTAAGAACATATGTAGCTAAACATTTCAAAAATGCAAGAATTTAGAAAAGTCATAAGAAAAAAAAATGTGAGCAATGCACTTCTTCTAATAGCCAAATCCTTTTACAATGAAAATACTATATTGCAAGTCAATTTTACATATCATTAAATTTTTAATAAAGTTTAGAAGAAAAGAGGATGTTGCATACCCAAAAGTTCTTAAAAAATAATAATAGACTAGCAAAATATTTTTAAAATTTAAAGACATTTAAATTGTTATTTACTTTAAATGTAATCCTATGCATAAAATACTACATTTGATAAATTGAAGTTGTTGAGAATGGTATAAGATTACTAAAGAGGGTCACATTAAATAGAAAGTTGAAATAGTAAAAGAGGGTGAACAATGTATAGTTACTAATTAGGAATCGTAACTTATCTTTGTACTCAATAAGTCACAATTTTTTTTCCTTTTTTTCATCAATGCTCATATCAGGCAAACTAAATCTCATTGTATGATAGCTTTGAACCATGGAAAGCATAGATATTGATGCTTTCTTAATTTGAGGAATTCTTTATTAGCGAAAAGTGGTAAGTTTTTTTTTCTTTTCTTTTCTGAATCATATATATTTTGGTATAATATGTTTGATTGATATCAAATTAAGTTTGTCAATTTACTTTTACAATTATTATTGTGACAATTAGTCCCTTGAAATATCATTAGGATTATTAGGCAACCATTAGCTTATTATATTACTCATCAAATACACAATTAGGAAGAACACTCTTGGAGGGTTAAAGTCACAGTGTATGAATCAAAGAGTGCTAATGTTTATCTTGATGATAGAGTCATGCAAATTATGGAGTGGTATCATGTGAAGCAAACATCAATGGTCCTTTTCAACATAGTATCTCATGAGCTAATGGATATTGTTATATTTAAGCATAATGGCACAAAGATTAAGTACAAAGCTCTATCGCCACAGCCAACTGGTGATGTCACAGTTATTTTTAATAATTGATGAAGATGAATATGGAGATATTCAAGGCATTGATCATCTGTCTCAATAATTAGAAGAACATGCGAACAATTAAGTTGTGCTAAGCTCTATCATCATTTATAGCACTTCGTTTAGATATAAGTTTATATATTCTCTTTTTTTTTTCAGTTAATATGGAAGTGGTGCAACCAAGGCCAAAACATCCTCAATTTATACATCAAATGAACAAGTATGATTCTAAGTATAAATTGGTAAGTTACAAATTAAAACTAGTTCACACATACTTATGAAATTTAGCTTTCTCTTCACTCTTTCTTCTTTTTTACTTGAATAAAAACAGAGTCTCCCTATAAGTGAGGCCGCATAGTCTTAGTTAAAAAGGTGTATCTTTATGACCTGAATTAAAAAGACATTGGGTTTGTGACTATGTGCTAATGGAAAATGGTCGAGGTGTTATGAAAAGTGTTAGGATTCAAAGACACTAGATCAAGTTTATGTATACTCATCACTTGAGAAAATTAGATGAAGTGGAGTTTGTTGTGACACACAATGATCCAAAGCATGCAATTTTCTATACCATTAAGAGGGTAGAAAGAGAACGGTGCTAATGAGGTGGTATGGAAGCTTCTAGTTTTTAAATGATTTCTTAAAATGCAATTTAAATTTGTCTCTTTTTATTATGTGATTTTAAAGTACAATTAGGGATAGTAGTTTGATGACTTGAATTATCTTATTTATGAGTGAATGTTGGTTTATGAATGGCTCTTATTTATTAATTAATCTTTTATTTTATGAACTTCGCTTTGTGTATTGTTTCTAATTACATATAACTATGATGCTTATTAGTTCATATGATAATATGTATCCATATGTGTTCATTCTGTCCTTTCAGGATTTTACTTGTATATGTTCATTTGAAAAAATCCATTTAAGTATTATTTAATTGGAAATTATGTTTCAAGATTATGGAAGAAATTTAAATCCATTTGAGTAAGATTGTTCTTAGGATTAGATTTTACAATTTGCAATATACTAATTAAAGCAACCTACCAATATATATCATTTATATCTAATCATAAATATTGATTAAAACTTATAAAAGAGGGGTATACTCATGTCTTTATCAATCTATAACTATCTAAATGTGATACAAATCCATTTGAACAAAGCCATCAAACCTAATTTGCTTTAAAATTTGTAAAGAAACATAAATAAAAATCAAATTGATCTCCAAAATCAAAAGAAGCATAAGCCCTTAATATGTCATCCATAAAAGCTTGTGATCTTAAAGGAAGAATTAGTGGACAACTCAATTAATTATAGATAGATTAATTAATTATGAACAACACAAGCAATATGGTTCATATTGGAACTCAAACATCTATAGAGATACGTGAACAGGTCAACTAATTGTGCCATGCATATTAGAACTCAACCATTCTTTACTTTTATTTTCCCTTCATCAATGCATGACTACATTTTGGAGGCACAAGTTGTATTCAGAAAACTAAAGAATCACTTGCAAACTATATATATATTTGATAAAGCTAAAGATAACACTCTTTTTTAAAACTAATGTTATCAACTATCATTCTTGCTTCTTAAATGGCTAAAACCCTTGAAAAGAAAAGTGTAACAACAATAGACTTTACCAACTTCTCCTACCACTTTAGTGACTATATACAAGAGCTAAATGGAACAATTAACTACTATGAGAAGAAATAAAGAATCTGATGAAAAGACGGATGAAGGAATTTGGACAAGAATATGCCAGGGCCCTTGTGCTACAAGAATACCCTTTGATACATACCTTTGAATTGCTTAGGGAAGTCATTGATAATACAAGGATAGAGCTTGATTGAAACATTGAGGTTGTGCAGATTTCACATTCTTCTTTTGAACACTGATGGCTAGTTACTATATTTAAGACCTTTTGGATGAGTGGATTGTTTAGATTAATGCTTTTTGCTCTTAGTGTTCATATGCATCTCTATAGTTTACATGCTTTCTTTTTTTTTTTTTTTTTAAGATTTTGATTCCATGTAGTGTTTATGATGATATCATGTGATGTTAGGTTTCTACTAGTTAATGAAATTTCCATTTTGTCTTAAAAATTCTTCTTTTGCAATCAAATTTTTTTATGTTCTAATTGAAATTGCTTGATTGTAATGGAAAGGGAAAAAAAAAAAAGGAACATAAAACAAAAATAATAAGATCATAAGCATATACCAAATTTGATTGAGATCAAAATACCCTATCACTATTCAATACTCTTGATAGATTAAAAGCATAAATCTAGCTAACCAAATCATTTAACATATAAACATTCCTAGGTAGAGATAGATCGATCATTAATCCAACAAGTGAAGTAGCCCCTTAATATCTAATTTCTTAGATAAAGTCTCTTCATCTGTTAAACCATCACTTGCATTTGGATGAAGCTTCAAAGAACATCTACTGACATCATGTAATGGAGCTACTATAGTTGAAATGAGTTTTGAAGGTCCTCCATTTCTCTTCACAGAACAATAATGATTGTAAACTTAAGTAGCATCATCCTCTAAACTATATGACTTGTGCAAACTCTTGCTTACACCAATGACTTTAGGTCCATATTCATGCCATGAACTATAAATTCAAGGTTGAGTGCCTTCAAAATCAACAAAAAACCTTTTTTTCCTTTTGTTTTTTTTTTTTTTTTATCATTGTTGCCCATTGTGCTTGAATAATAATAAGATGCAAAGGATGAAAGAAGATATACCAAACTCAAGAAACAATTATGTTTATACAATTTGAAGGGGGAAGAAGATGTAAGAATAAAAGAGAAGGAGAAAAGTTACATTTTAATTTTGAGCAAGAGATATGAATATTTTTTAAGAAGAAAAAATAAGTAGATATATAACTTTTTCAGATTTAATGAAAAAGAAATTAATATTATAGTTAAGAGTATAGAAACTTTAAATGCAACAAATGATTTATATGGAGAATTTGAATTTGGATTTTCAAATTTTAAAGTCTGATTATGAAATCAATTAAGAGGTACTATCGAACCACATTTATTGTCGATCAACTTGATCTCCATAGCAGTACATTTGGTTAAAACCTATGATTTACTTGAAATTTAGTTTGATTATAGTCAATTAGTAGTTTTTATCTCAAAATTTTTTTGGTTGATTTTCATGTATTAAAAAAATGTTTTGATAATCTAAAAGATTTTTTTTTTTGAAAAATTGTGCCTAGTTTCGCTTGGAGGAGCATTTTTGTTGTGTTTTATGCTTTGGAAAATAGAAGACTTTGAGTGAACTATTGCTTTTGACTATCTTATCAGTAACTATTATGTTATTAACTTCAGAAGAAGGGGTAAAAAAAAGCAAGAAAAGAGCACGGTTTTGTGAAAAATTTATCATTCGAATCTCTACACTCAGTAGAATATTAACAAGATTAATTATTGCAGAGAAGTCTGAAAAATGGATATGGGACTGGTGTGTGAAATTTTAGGTGATGGAAATTGGGAAATAAACAAGTTCTTCAAAGTTGAACAACTTCTAGAATCAAAGCAAGACATTAGTTACTACAATATGGAATAGCTATCCATCTTCATTCTTTTCTGTATGTTACTCTACGAACCAAATGAAATGAGTTGTATTCCAAATTTTCTCTTCATAAATTCCTACCAATCTTGCCGATTTTATCCACTGATATCAATATCTGTTGTACTAGTTTTTGAGACCAAACCAGGTGGTATATGTATCTTAATATTGAGACCACAGCAGCTGGAATTGGGATCCAATCTCGATCTTTCTACTTGGTCCATACTTACCCTCGATCCTGGGCTTTTTATCCTCGAGACAATTTGATACTTTGTGAATGTCAATACGGACTCTGAGACATGTATTCGAATTAACAAAACAAGAAGCTACAACAATATGTGGTTGTTTGCTTAGCTCCTTTATTGTCGAACTTTTCAAATTTGTTGTACCAGGTCTAACCTTCAACGGCACCATCTAGAATAAGCCAGCTTCCCATATAGTATATGAAGCGACTACACTTCCATCAACTTTGACCCTTAAAACACTTAAAGTTGTGATAAGTCTCGTCTCACAAGAGTGTTTTTGGCCTCTTTTTTTTTTTTTTTTTTTTTTTTTTTTTTTTTTATCTCGAATATAAAATTTATTCATTTTCACGTTCAGTTTGTATATATTTTCAGTTAAATTTTATATTTTTTTAGTCCACTTTTTGTATATGAAAAAAATTAGCAATAAGTCAAACACGACTCTAATAACCATATTAGATTGTATTTGATTTTATAATTTATTCACTTTGTTTATAGAATTTATTCATTTTTTTGTTCATTTTCTATACATCATTTGATCTAATTATGTATCTCAATTTCGGATGCAAAATCTATTCGCTCCGGATACAGAATTATTTCAATAATTTATTCACTTTTTATACACATTGAAACATGTTTTGTATCTTGTATCTAATACTAAAGCACCCAAGGCTATCAAACATGGCCTTGGGTGTTCCACGTGCAAGCTATACCTACACTTTCCCAAACACATATTTCATTCTCTTTGCTTTTAATTAAATAAAATTTTATGCTATTCACTCTTGATGCAGTAATGTTAGCACTTAGATAGCACAAAAATGAAAAACATGGAAACATATACGAGGAAATAATATTTTTTAAAAAATATAGAAAATAAAACATGGAAGAAACGTGTGAATATAACAAAAATTTAGATATATTTATAAATATTTTTTTTCTTATAATAAATATTGAAGCAACTAATTACAAGATCATATAAAAAATAATATTATAAATAATTATCTAAATCAATATTAACTATATAAAAAAAGAGATCATAATAATCAATTAAATATTTAAAATAAATATTAATTGTTCGTAAATTTCACAACCAAAATTAATAATAGAAAAAAAATGTGTTTCTAAAGTAGAAATGCATTTCTTAAATTTTCAATATTGCAAAAACGTACCCGAAACATTTTAAAAAAGTTTCGGTGAATTTCCTGGAAGGAAATATTTCATAACTCAGAAATGTCTCCCTCCAAGAGTTTCCGTGCATCATAGATTAGCACCTGACGTAGCACAAAAACACAGCTAACGACTACACTGCCCGTTAACACTAACATTTTGAGCAGCAATCTGACAACGTAACAAAGGAAAGGCGTAAGATGGGAAGCTATCAACCTCATTTTGGTGGCTTGAAGGACAACCAAGGATGGCAACTACCATATTTATCTGGTGGTGTCTTTGGTCAACACTGCGGCTCAGCAAAACAAAGAGTGCAGTCAGCGAATTCTATTAGACTTCAAAGCCAAATACAAACAACTCCCTTAAGCATCCAAGGAAAAATCATGGCTTTTAGATGCTGCTGCTTCTCAACATGTCAGTCAATAAAACTTATCATTACATTCCGAATAAGAGCCTATAACTAATGAGATCATTTTAAGAAATAACAAATTTGACTAAATCTTATACAACCCAGTTCACACAATTGAAAAATGAACAGCAAAGAACAAACTGATACAAACATTTTCACAAAAATCAAAACTGAACATGAGGTGATCAGAAATATAGACCATTTATGGAACAAGTATGTCTCTCTTGCACAAACTCCACGCAAATCTCAGAAATAGCTCTCCACAAACCCCATGCCTTAGTCCGTCAAGAAAGAAAACGAAGGCTTTGAACGGCATTGTGAACAAGCAGCTACTTTTTCCCTTGTTAAATGTTCTCAGCTCCTCATCACAAATGATTAAGAATTTTCAAGAAGCCGGTAAACTATGATTTCTTGCTGCTTAAAATACCATCTATCCTCCTCATCAACTAGAACAAGATTCAAGTAGTACTTCACACTGAATTTGTTGTTGATATTGCGGTATGTGGACGTCAACTCTTATGGACTAAAACAATCTGATTGGAATTGATTCTCCTGGTAGTGTGTCATAAATCACGAGTGTGATAAGTACTACGACCAGACCATCTTCAAGTGGACAAATGAGTAAATGCAGCATATAAATAATTTTCATAATAATAAATGAGGTATCAAGTAAAGAAACCCAGACAACCACCAACGATGCAAATACAGCGAGCATTCTTTCACAAAATGAAAAATAAGAAGCATTAGCTAATATGAAACAAAGCCCTTGAGGTGGGGATTTTTTTTTTAAACTCATGAGCACATGTGATTCACGCAACTCTTTTGCTTCTACTTAGCATTTTAACCTCTAAAAAATTTGAAGTTCTGTAAAGAAAATAAAAAGAACTGAATGTCCAGATTACAGTTCCAGTAGAGAAAACAGACAAATACACTTGATTAAAAAAAGTGGCCAGTCCATTCAAGTGCTTGATTACAAAAAATAAAAAATAATAATGAAATAAAAATAAAACAAAATAAAAATGAAGTTCAGGACTCAAATAAGATCAAAATTTGGACAATGCCAGTGTTATATCTCAAACAAATGAACATTTCAATTTTCAGATGCATAGCCCAAATTTTCAAGTAGTATCTTGCAAGCTATGAAATAAAATAACCATATGAACCGTTATAGAAATTATGTACCTCTGACAGGAGCACCATCCATCAACTCATATTTTGCAAGGGTCTCTGTGTCAACATAGGCATTAGGCCGTGATCCAGTCGACTCACAGCACCTGATCTCAAGCTCCATATTTTTAATCTTGATTCTTACTAGAAGAAAATATATTTTGCTAATGATAACATCCTTCAAATGGTACCTGAACAATTTGATACCAATAAGAGGACCTAACACTTCAAATCCAATTCAATTAATGAAGTCAAATCTTATAAATACGAGCTTCATTTAGACTTGCTCTTACTGTACTCAAACTCAATATGCAGGCAATCCTCTATTCCTACTTCCATCTGCAAGACGTTCCAAGATAAGCACACAAACAATTTTTCAAAATCAAGAAATATTCATCAATATTGTTACGCATCACAAAACATCAAATTGCAGCAAAAACAGTTTAGGTGCATAATTCCATTCCATGTCTTGACTTGACCTGGCACAAATCTTAACATGTCAAGGCATTTTTCTGAACGATTTTCTAGAGTAGATAAAAAAATATCGGTGCAATAGATCCTCTGAACAACAATCAGAGAAAACTCAGAACCGGAGGTACTCACACTCTGAATTGGAGGTACTTATACCAAACAAGGGGCCAATAGAATGACTCAGCAGCAACAGACAGGTTTATCACACAATCACATTTAGAAGTGTTAATGTCTAGAAATTCACATTGTAGAGTTCATATCAGAAATTTATAACAAATAAAAAAAAAATAGTAAGCCCCAGGGCACAAGACTATAACTCTCCGGACCTTGATGCTGTTATTGATTGATGGAAGCGGTGAGTAGTTGAGCACCTGATGAAAGAAATATAACAAAACAGAATAAGCTTTTGTACTATTCAATGATAACCATTCAAGAATAATAAAGCAAGGACTTGCCTTTTAGAACCTTTGTGCAAGAAAATGAAATGAGTGTCACAAGTTTAACTTCCAAGAATTCTACTTGAGCTAACGTTTTTCTTCTACTAACCTTTTTTTATCTAGCTCATATTTGACCTATTTCAATGTTGAGCTATTAGCTCTTAACCTGTCCAGCATTGTCTGATTAGACAGACAAAAAATACTCACAAGTACCCTATAAAAATGTACGGCTCCAGCACCAACAAAGGTTTATATGTTTAGCTTTTATTCTTGTTTTTTAGAATTTCCATCAAAGTGATTCCAATATGAATCTCCATAAAATACAAAAAAAAAAAACAAATACTTTGCCCGACCATATGCTCCTCCAAATCAATGTTGTCAAAATCGTGAGTTGATTCATACGATTTTACAAGTCAAACTCATGTAAACGATTTAAAGAATACATAATGTTGGACTAAGGTAGTTAACCCTAAGTCTTGGACCTTTTTTGATCTTGACAAAGGAGATTGATCATGTCTAATGTTTTCAAATAAGTATTGTTTTGCAGCCTTTAGTTTTTATCTAAATTGGAAGTTGGATGTGGCTCAAAAATCTTCAAGTATGAAAAGTGACTTCTAAATTGCGACCGCTACTTTGTATTCGTAACCGCAATATGTGAAGAAGCTTGCCAGAAAGCAGACAGGCGAAATTGCAGAGCTATTTTCTATCGCGATTCATCCAAATGAAGGAGTCCAAAATTGGCAGACGATTTCACGGTGTGTGTCACGCCCTAATCGCGACTGCGAATTTCAAAGTGACTCAAGAGGGAAGCAAGTCCACAACCACGACATGACAAGTGTCACAACAGACAGTTGGAAGTCAAATTTTGGGGAGGCATCTTGTTGGTAGCGACTGCGAATTGTAAAGAAGAAGATGACCATTTTTGGTAGATGAATTCTCGTTCTCTATCGCATCCTGTATAAGAAACCTCGCGATCGCGACTTTTGAAAATAGGTAAAAGGCAACGACTATATTTTCCTGGTGAACTAATCAGAAGCTGCCACCTGGACTAGCCATTAGACACAAATAGGATTTTCCTTTAGGAATTTGGATTTTGCGACTGCTAATGAGTAGTAGCGACCGCAAATTGAGACTGTCAAGCATTTAATGCAGAATCTGTCAAGCATGTCTCAAAGATTTGATGAGCTATGATCTGCAACGTTTCTTTGGTGGAGTTTAGGTATAAATACTTCACCAAACAGCCATAAATAAGATTGCTAAGAAATTTATTGCAAGTAATTAAAGCTATCAATCTTTGCTACTCATTTTCTTCAATTTTCATTATGAAATTGTAAAGTGTTAGGTGTGAGCATTAAACAC
>CATIWR010037315.1:0-25574 GCA_949677035.1 Omphalea diandra | reverse complement strand
TTGATAGCCTATGTGGCATTTAAGAGTAAAAACTCTTTATTTCGTGCATGGATATGATGATGAGTTATTAATATTTAAATGTTTGTTATGTTATTTGAGATTGAAGTATCATTATGCATTTACTTACTGAGTATGCAAGCTCACTCTTTTGCATTAAGTTTTATTTCAAGAAGAGTAGACTAAAGATTACGTCCAATTATATTTCGAATTTGCTGTTTAGCAGTCTAATAGAGTTTGGGCTGGTATGCAGTCTATTTGTATTTTATTTTGTTTAGCCATGTATACTTTATTGTAAATATTTACTATATTGTGAATAAGTGATATAGTGTAAAAAAAAATGAAATCAAGTCTTTTAATGACAATGGATAGACTGAGAGAATTTTAATGATTAGTAAATGAGATGTCACACTTAACTAGGTTACCAAAACGGTTTTGAACCTAGGATATTAGATGGGATAGGTCGAGACATATGATGTCAATATCTCATATTTTTCTAAGAGTTACATAAGATATAATTGGTAATGTTACCTACCTTAATAACCAAATTTTAAGTGATAAGCCAAAGCTTTCTTAGAGTTAGGTAAAATATGGATATTGACCCACTAAATATTTCAACTGTTGAAAAATTATTTTTTAAGGGTGAATGATTTGATAAAATTTAGTGGGAGTTAACATTTAATAAAATGCTAAGTTCTCTCTTTGTATCTTTGTTGTAGATTGTGGCTTCAAACAATGCCTTTAATTTGTCACTACAATCAACCCTTGAGAAGGATAAATTGAATGAGAATAATTTCTTATACTAGTATAAAAACTTAAGAATTGTTTTAAAGCAAGAAATGAAGGAATATGTCCTAGATCAATCTATCCCCACAGAGCCTACTATTAATGCTCTTAAAGCCCAATGGGATGCTTAGACAAAGCATCTTAATGACTCAGTGGATGTCACTTGCCTTATGCTTGCCAGCATGGCATCAAAGCTTTATAAGCAACTGAGGGAAATGGAGCCTTATACTATGGTGGCTCATTTCAAGGAAATGTTCCAAGAGAAGGACCAAATTGAAAGGTTCAACACCATTAAGAATATACTCTTATGCAAGTTAGTAGCTGGTAGCTTAGTTAGTGATCATGTTTTGAAGATGAAGGGTCATCTTAAACACTTACAAAAACTTGGTCTTGTCATTAGCCAAGAGTAGGCCACTGACATCATTTGCTAGTTCATGCTAGATGTATACGATTTATTCATCATGAACTACAATATGCATAATATGAAGAAATTTGTTTCTAAATTACTTAGGATGATCAAGATTGTTGAACAAAACAACAAGAATAACACCAAGGACATTCTTATGATCAATAAAGGGAAAGGTATTAAGAAGAAGGGAAGGGGAAAGAAAAAGGCTACAAAGGACTTAAAGAAGCCCAAACCTAACCCTAAGCCCAAACCTTCAAAAAATGGAGCATGTCATTTCTATAATGAGTCGGGTCATTAAAAGAGAAATTGCAAGCTCCATTTGGATGATCTGAAAAAGAAAAGGGACATTTAGGTTACTACTCCTGGTAGCCATATTATGGGGGCTAATTTATTTACTTATGAATTCACGTCTTAGGTATTAGATGCTGTTTGTGGATCTCATATTTGTAATAATGTGTAAGGTTTAAAAAGGAGTAGATCTTCGATGAAGGGTAAGGTGAATCTATGAGTTTCAAATGAAGCAAGAGTTGCTGCCTTAGTAGTAGGAACTTATGAGTTAGCATTGCCTAGTGGACTTCTTTTAACATCAGATAATTGTTATTATGTGCTTACTTTAAATAGAAACATTATTTTTGTTTCTTGTTTGGATATAGAAGGTTTTGAGTTTGTTATTAAGAATAATAAATGCTCCATTTTTTTTTTCATGACATGCTATATGGTCATGCTTATCTATCAAATGGTCTTTATGTTCTAAATCTTGAAAACAAAAATGCTGAGTCCATCTATAATGTTGACACCAAGGAACGTAAATCCAATGGCTCAAATTCTAATTATCTTTGGGCCATATAAAAAAGAAATGCATATCAAAGCTCCAACAACATGGATTTTTAAATTCATTTGATTCTGAATCATTTGAAATGTGTGAATTTTATTTATTGGACAAAATGACTAAAGCCCCTTTCACAGGGCTTAATGAAAGGGCTAACAACTTACTGGGCCTAGTACATACCGATGTATGTGGACCCTTAAGTTTAAATGCTAGAGGAATTTCCTATACTTCATTACTTTCACAAATGATTATAACAGGTATGGTTATATCTATCTTATGAAACATAAGTTCAAATCTTTTGGAATGTTCAAAATTTTTAAAAATAAAGTATAAAACCAACTTAGTAAATATGTTGCAACACTTTGATTAGATTGAGGTAGTGAAAATTTAAGCCAAGAATTCACTGATCATTTTAGAGATTATGGGATAGTCTCCCAACTAACTCCATCAGGAACACCACAGTGGAATGGTGTATCTAAATGGAGAAATTGAACCTTATTAGATATGGTTTGATCTACGATGATTCTAATTGTTCTTCCTATCACTTTTTGGGGGTTTCCATGTATGATAATCAAGTATGGACTTTAATTGATCCACCAATAGTTTAAAAATTATTAGGTGAAAATGGATTTTCAAAAGAAAATCGACATGGTTGGAATGTTCATACTTATAAAGCAAGGCTAGTTGGAAAAGGTTACAAGCAAACATATGATATAGATTATGAAAAAACATTTTCACCAGTTGCTATGCTTAAATCCATTTGAATTCTCCTTGCCATAATTGCATACTATGAGTATGAGATATGGCAAATGAATGTCAAAACAACATTTCTTAATAGAAATCTCCCAAAGGATATGTGTATGACACAACCAGATGGTTTTGTTAGTCCTAAGAATTCTAAAAAGGTTTGTAAGCTTTAAAGATCCATTTATGAATTAAAGAAAGCTTCTTGGAGTTGGAATCTTAATTTTGATGAAGCAGTCAAAGAGTTTGGCTTCATAAAAATTAAGGATGAGCCTTATTTTTACAAGAAGGTTAATGGGAGCGTAATAGTTTTCCTTGTGCTATATGTTGATGACATATTACTAATTGGAAATGATATCCTTTCCTTACAAAATGTTAAATTATGGTTGGGAAAATGCTTTTCAATGAAAGACTTACGTAAAGCTACTTATATTATAGGCCTTAAGATCTATAGCGATAGATCTAAAAGGCTTATGGCCTAAGTCAGATATATTGATTAGGTATTGAATAGGTTCAGTATGAAAGATTCCAAAAGAGGATTCTTGCCAATGTCACATGGCATAACTTTTAGCAAGACTCAGTATCCATAGACACAAGATGAGTGAGAGCGCATGAATAAGATTCCATATGCTTTTTCTATTGGATCTATCATGTATATCATGTTATGTACTTAACCTAATATGTACTAAGTACAATAAGTAGGTACTAGCAAGATCCAAGTGAAAGACACTAGATAATAGTTAAAAATATCCTAAAGTACTTGAGAAGGACTATAGATGTTATAGAGGATAGGAGAACAATCTTGTTATAAGAGGATACACAAATGCTAGTTTTTAGTCTGACAAGGATGACTTTCGATCATATTCAAGTTATTATTTTGTTTGAATTACAGTGCAATGAGCTAAAGAAGTTCAAAACAAGACACCATGTCTGATTGTACAATAGAAGTTAAGTATATAGCTGCCTTAAAAGCCATTAAGGAAGCTATTTAGATAAAAAAATTTATCACTAGACTGGATGTTATTCCTCACATTTCAAATCAGGTAGACTTGTATTGCAATAATAATGAAGTCATAGCACAGGTTAAGGAGTTAAGATAACTTCAATGATCCAAACACATACTCCGACATTTTCATCTCATTTGAGAGATCATTGATAGGGGAGACATGAAGACATGTAGATTGCCAACCAATGAAAACATTATTGATTCATTCACCAAACCACTGTCATAGCCAAATCATGAGAGTCATGCTAGGTTTGTGGGTAATAAATACATTTTCTATTAGGTTTAGTCCAAGTGGGAGACTGCTAGTTTTGTGCCCTTGGCCAATTATTGTAATAGATATTTTCTTAATAATGTCATGGTTGCATTTTTATTAAATATCTCTTTTATAATTTGTTTATAGCAAAATTTTAAATTCTATGAATAGTTTAGTCTGCTTATTATAATCAAGTATGTGACTCGATATTAAAACTTTAGGTACAAAGAAATCTATTCTAAATTATCCCTTGTCATTCATTATTATTGGGATATTAATGAATGACGACTAGCATATGTTTTGATTGATAACTATGTTTTACTAGTTATAGATATGTGATATTAAGTCGAACACATAGATACATGTTTAAGAAACATTATATTTGACTGACCCGCTATGAGAACATTACATGGATTAATAGGCATAAGTAATTCTCATGCAATAGTATTAACTTTACCTCCTAACTTGAAAATCACCATAGATTCCAATATGATGAACTTCACATTTTGATACTATTTAACATTATCTTTAACTAGATGATTACTGATATTGGACATGTTATAAATTATATTGAGGAATATGAGTGATTGAAAAGGAATTTTTCCCTCATGTATTTACGATTTTAGGCCTCTCAATAGGTTAGACTGAAGAGATTGCATGGCCATACGAAGATGGATTGATAAAGATTGGTAAAGGTTATCGATGTTTGTGCATTAGTCTACTTGGAGCTCAAGAAATGATTAAACTATATAAGGATGACATGATCCATGCCTTATGTTCAATTAAGATGTAATCTGACCAAAGAATTATAATATTATTTGTAAAATAGGTTAGGTTACATCATTGGCCTTCACATAGTTTCAGTAGTCATAATATCTTGCTAGATGCCACTTATCACTTGTGGGCCATAAATAAGTTTTGAGCCATTGCCAATATTATATGAACTTACTAGGTCATACACTAAGGACAAACCCAAAACGAAATAGTATGTTCTACTCTCTCTAGATGTATATATTAAAATAATTAAAGATTTTATATTAATATTTATATATCCTTTTAGTTTTAAAAGTTAAAGTAAAATAGGATCATTTGTATCTTTAAATGTAAAGTTGGTATGAATATCTTAATTGTTAATATATATATATATATATATATATATATATATATATATATATATATATATATATATATATGTGTGTGTGTGTGTGTGTGTGTGTGTGTGTGTGTGTGTGTGTGTGTGTGTGTGTGTGTTTGGGGTTTTATGAAAAAGAGAGAACATTTATGTTGCCTTTTCGAAAAATGCTTTAAAGTGAGAGAGAAACCTAGTGCTGGCACACTACCCATTTTAGAGATAGCCTATTCATGTGGATACTTATATGGGACGTTCATTCTATGGTAGCTTCTAGATCTTGCTCTAAGCTCAAGGTAGAGTGTTATCGGTGTAAACCCCCTCTATGCGATCTAGCAATTGCACAACCATTGTTCAAACTACTAGGTTTCACATCCTTTCTTATCGATTTAATCAAATCGTGTGAATCCATGGTGGGTTTCATGTGTAATTTTTTTTTATTTTTTTGTTATTTTTTTTCTATAAAACCATCTCCAGCTTTTTGCTTTAATGAATCAATATCTTATAGGGTAACCTTTAAGTCTGAATTATAGGCATAATGCTTTAAGAAAGCCTGTGTCAGTTCTTTCCAATCCTCCTTGATAGTCTTCAGTTGATTGAAATACTAAGTCTTAGCAAATCCCTCTAATGATATCTTAAAAGTTCAAATATTGTAACATCCCCATCCACATTCATTGACATTATCACATGAACATATTCATTGCATAAATGATATAAAATCCCACATGAACATATGCATTGGATAAATGATCATTTAGATACATGAATTAGATAAACACGACGATGACACTTGCACCATTGCATTTGGGATACTTGAACAGATATGTAATGTTTGTATAGTTGCATGAAAAATTATCTTATGTCGTGTGCATGTTATATTATCATAAATAATGGTATTAGAGAGCTTATTTAAAAGTATAAGGAGCATATAGGGATTAGAAGATGAATGAAGGTGCTAAAGGAGTGAAGTAGAGGGACTAAAGGAGGAAAGTGAAGTTCCAAGCAATAGGAATGAAACACCATGATTTTGTCTTGTTGCAATAGGCTTACAAATAGAATTTTTAACGCTTTAAGTTCAGAATTAAGGGGTTAGACATGAGGTATAGCAAAAGAAAGAGAGAGCTAAGGAAGAAAGAAAGAAATGAAGAAGAAAAAGAAGAAGAAGAAGAAGGAGAGGAAGAAGTGTGAGCAACCTAGGAAAAAGTCTTAAGGTTTTCTAATTCTAGGACAATAGGTAAGTTAATATATCTTCTCCCATCTGAAATTAACCCCTCATGACATTTTAATCATGCATGGTTACTGAGAATTATGGAGTAATTGAGGTAGAGCTCTTAGATGAAAGTTGAAATTCAAGAGAACAAGAGCTGATTGTGTTGGATTCTATTGTTAGAGTAGGATTTTGTACCCATAATTTCATAACTCTAGAAGAGGAATTAAGGAAAGTACAAAATAAGAAAGTTTTACCTTTATATCCCATATAAATTCATATAAAACAATTTTGCTTGATTTTGTATATGTGAGGAGTTATGGCTCCTTTATTAGGGCTGGTTCACAACCAACTGAAATGACCTTAGTCTTTCTGTTTTCTTATATTTTGATGGCCTTATGTTCTAATTTTGATAAAATTAAAAACATGAAATTTTTAGTTTTATATCTCCTCTAAATACTTATAAAGCATTTTTGATTATTTTGTTATGTGGAAAGAGATATAGCTCATTGATTGGGACTGACCTTATACCTAGATGAAACCCCACCTTTCTTTTAATTTTATTTTCCAAGAATTTGATGGCCATAGATTCAGAATTTGATGATGGTCCAAACTTAAAAGTTGTATATTTATGTCTTATCTATATAAATGTGAAATATTTTTGCCAAATCTAGCATTGTTGTTGAGATATTGTCCTTTCATCATGACTATTTGTCAACTTATTACAAACTTGCTAACCCTGAGATTGGTCCTTTGTTTTGGCTATTTTATATACTGAATTAGACAATGAGTAAAACATAAAAAAAATGTTCTTTTTATGTGTTGAGTAAGTTCTGGTAAATCAGTTTTGCAATTTGATTTTTACAATTCGAGATATACCCAAGAATGTAAGACTTACTCAGATTGAGATGACGTTGAAACAGAATAAAATTCAAAAATTCACCCCATTTTCTGTGTGTCTTATATTGGACTGAAATTTGAATATGTTGTATCATTATGTGTCTAGTTTTTTTTTTTTTATAAAAAGAATCAAGTCATTTGGATAAGTATATCTAGAGTTATTTCTATAAGAGTGTAGCAAGCTTAGGCTGCCATATAAGGAAAATATACATAAACACTAGGTCCACTTGCATGAATCATGCCATAGTTGCGTACCAAGCATTCATAATCATTTTGACATACTTATAACCATGTATGTATCAAATGTTAGGATCTCAAAACTTTGAGGAAGCCCTAGAGAGAGAACCAATCCTACCATAAATGTTGGTCACATCAAAAGGTGAGTAAAAACGATAATTAGATTCTAATGTGTATATGTGTGATAATTTTATGATGTGATTATGTCCTATTACATATATATATATATGTGATTGAATTGTTACCTTTTAAATATGAATTCAAGTCAAGCAAGAATTATATGGTCTTAATGATTACTTAGTATACCTTTGTTATGAGCACTTGCACATAAAACTAAAAGGATGTTGTGACCGGCTTGTCAAACACTTGCAAATCATGTGGAAGGTGGACCAATAGGTCCTATTGGCACATGTTATTAATCACGTGGAAGATGGATCAATAGGTCCCATTAGCACATGTTGTTGATCAAATGATTCACTTGTTATATGCTGGCCAACAAAATCGAATGTCACTTGAATCACACGAATTCCCGGGATCAGTGTTGTCCTTGCAAGGTCATGACACAAAAATAAATCTATTGCTTTTGCATTTGCATAGTCAATTGTTATGCTTGTAATGTATCCTGATGATATTCTTATGTTGGTTATGCCATAAGAATCTGACTATTATTTTTATTCATTGAGTCGTGACTCATCAAATCACAAATTTTTTTTTTTCAGATACTGAAGCATAAGATTGGACATTTTGGTGCTTAGAGTTTTGCATCGAGACACATCGACCATAGGTCATCGACTAAATTCCAACACTCTCTCTCCTTATGTCATGTACATACATTTAGATAGGGACCATTTTATAGTCACTAGCCTTAAAATTAGTTAGCATATATGTACATTAAATACATGTTGGATTGTGTATATATGATGGATGAACCTTTATCCATATGTATTTTCGAACATAAATGCTATGAGTTTTGTAAATGAAAATGGTCGTTGTAAATATGGTGTCTATCGATACCTCAAATGCCTTCATAACTAAGATATAAGAATGAACATGATTATTCACATCATGGTTACCAATGAACTTTAGGAACTCAAGCATCCAAAAGTTAGCAGGTAGCTTTTCAGGCTTTCGAGCAAGCAATTCTTCGATGTCAGTCCCTTTCTTTATTCCCTTTACACCTAGGGCCTTTTATATCTTCTCTAATTGTTTAGTAAAGTTAGTAAAACAAGTACTTTCCTTTTCATTCTCCATGGGCTTATTAAGAGCAATAGTAATACTTTTAACCTCTTTGACCATCTTGCTTTTGTATTCCTCCTTTTTAAATAAGTGCTCATCATTTACTATCAGTTGAGGTGCTTCTATGGGTGCCTTTCCTCTATCTGTCTTACCAGTAGATGACTCCCTTTTCTTCAAAATCTCATTGAGGTTCTTTTTCACCTCTTTGGTGATCCTCTCATTTATTTTGCAATTAAACTCAACCATCTTCTTTTCTAACACTTTTAGTGATATTATAGGCTCCATGATTAATTTTGGTCCTTAGATTGGTTAGGCATCTTGCTTTTCCTAGCAAGTCGGTTGCCCATTTTCTCACACAAGAGTTTATATAAAGCTATGATTGCTGTAAGACAAGGGTCATTAGTATGGTGCATGAACAAACAAAGAACACATGTATGCATCAAATGTACGCATTAAAAGATCCTTCCAACCTTTACTTTCCCATACATGAGGTTTAGAGGCATTTTCCTAAGTGGGTCCTATTCTTTTGTTCACATAGGATAAAGAATAAATGGTGGTCATCTCAAACCAAAGAGGTTCAAAATCCTAAAAGATCATGTACATATCGAAACTAAGAACATAATGACAGGTATACATAAAAGAAAGCTCTTTATATTTCTTAAAGGATAGATAAGGAAGAGGAATCCTTTTTACAAGAAAGGAAAGGGATGTACATATTTACATGAAAATACTTTACATAACGGGGTAGGAGAATGTACAAACTTTTGCAAAAGGAAACTCACATTTAAGGGTAACGGGGTAACATTGTATTTACATGAGGAGTACCTAACTATGTTCTTGAAGGACTTCAACCCTCTTTGAAGAAGAAATGCAAACAATAGGTATCCTTTTCCAAAATGCTATTAGCTCCTACATACTCCTAGATGGTTGAGATTGTTATTATAGATGATGGCTCCCATAAGCTTGAGGGACGATTGACGTAACTTCCATTTGATATACTCAAAAGTACTTGGCTTACGAGTGATGAATCCTCCTCGTCATGTCTTAAGCCCGAATGAAGCTTAAGTCTCAAGTTTGGAGAATCGATCAATTTTTTTAAGGGCATGTCCAATACATGTGGTGAAGTATGAACGATATGTGAATGCAATGGATTAACGAATTACAAATTTAAATTGACAAAAAGTGAATTAGAGATTAAACATAAAGTCAAATTTGAGTGTCCAAGTGGAGTCGCCATTGTGAGTGCCATCGAATTTCGAGATTATGCCCGAACAAGAGGAATCTTACCTATGACTCTTACCTTTTATTAATCATTGAGGGGATTGTGAAAATAAAGGTCATATATTAGTAACAATCTTAAGGCATGACATGCATTTGGACCAATAAGGGACCCTATAGGCCTTACATAAAGTTTAAAGTCCTTTTCAATATTCGTGGTCGATAAGGGACCAAGATGGGACAATACATTGGTACTATTCCTAATGGATTATAGAGTCACCACCTGACTTTGATTTAGACAAGAGTTTTGGTTAGGCAAAATTTGAACCTAACTAAGTCAATTAGAAGGCCTAATTTGCCTTATCAAAGATTGGATTCAAAAATTAGATATGGTTGGAAGAGGTTAGGCACCTCCAAATTGCTTAGATATTGGTATTTAACATTTGGGCATCTTTGATTCACTTTTTACAATTTTAACCTTGTTATTAATTAGTTCGATTAATGCCTTTAATCATGTTTCTAGCGTAACCAATCAATTATATCAAAGCATCATCATAATCAATCTTAAAAGTGATAGGGTCATGCCACATGTCATAGAGTGAGTATGCATATTAATAATGTCAAAATAGTATGGTCAATCTTAAAGGGGAGGATGACCATGCATCATGTTAAAGGGGGGCCATACATGTCAATTAACCATAGAAGTGCATAATTATGAGTGCCATGTGCTCATATTGATCATCTATAAAAGGGAAAACACATGTTAATAACCATTATGAGGATAACATAACTAATGTAAGCAAAATAAGATTCATGTAAGCAAGACCCTTATCACATCTCCAAGTCAAGGGACCTAAGCATATTTCTAAGTTCTCAATCAATCATCCCAATGCAAATCACATGATAGCCATATTAATAAATAAAACATAAACATAAGAACCATGAGGCATGAATAATCATAAGCATGCAATCCAAATGCAAATTGGAGGATCCTAAAGGCCTAGTAAAAAATCTTTAACAAATGGAATCTTAAGGTTTTGAACCCTCCTCTATAGTTACCCTAAAAGAGCTAAGCATTCATAACACCACTAATATTAATGAAAGTTAGGATGTCCATCAAAAGAAAATCATCTCTTAGCCAAAATGTGTATGGGACATAACCACGTAGTAATCTAATTGGAGGGTCACTAAGTGTGAATTTCTCCTCCAACTTAAATCATGTAACCACCTAAAATAAAGTGAATGGAATAGGTTAAGCTAGAAAGCTAAACACTATTTTCCATAGTGATAGTGCTTAAAACATAACCATAATCAAAATGTTGGTTTCAAAATGAGACACTCAAGGTCATAAGAATGAGGAATTCCACACTTGGTCATGGTAAAAATGGTATCAAAATAAGAAATGAATCACATCTTTATATGCAAAATAAAAACGAGAAAGAAAATTTGAGACTTGAAAATCAAAATGCATAACTTAATCTTAGTCCTTGCTCCATTATTTTAATGAATAGGGGTCTTAAGTTATGAAAACCTACCCCTATTTTGCAATTGGAGCCCACAAAACAACAAAAAGAGACACATAAGTAAAAAGAACTTGAATGAAGAAAGAAGGGAAATTCATAACCTTTTCTCAGTCAAAGAGGGCTATATATATCACTTAATGGTTTGTACAACCTTCTGGGTGGTCAGTACAGACAAAAAAAGATCTATACAACCCATCTAGATTGGGTTTTTAAGAACAAAAAAGAAAAAAGAAAGGGGAGAAGAGGGAAAAGGGATGGGGTGTTAAGATGCTTTTGGATGTTCCATTTACACTTAAGGGCACTAAGTTATGAATATATCATCTAAAATGCCATGAGAATGATTAAGAATGAATTGAAAAATCCTTGTTCTACCTTAGATCTTTAGTTTTATGAGATGGGTGTTTTGTTTTCTATAAGTTTAAGGTTTTTAAGTCACAATTTTGGCAGAGAACACTAGGATTTTCATGAAACATCTCTATCCTTATTCATTGGCATTCTCATATGAACATATTCATTGTATAAATGATTTGCAATCCTACATGAACATATACATTGGATAAGTGATCATTTAGATCTGTGAATTGGATAAACTTGACGATGACACTTGCAACATTACATTTAGGACACTTGAACATATATGTTTATATAGTTACATGGCAAATTATGTTATGTTGTGTCCATGTTATAACATAATAAATAATGGTGTTTTAGAGCTTATTTAAAATTATAAGGAGCATATGGGGATTAGGAGTTGGATGGAGGTGATGAAGGAGTGAAGAAGAATGAATAAAAGAGGAAAAGTGAACTTCCAACCAATAGAAATGAGACACCATGATTTTATCTTATTAGAATAGGTTTGCAAATTGAATTTTTAATCTTTTAGGAGTAGATTAGAAAGGAAAAACATGAGGGGAAGTAAAAAAAAATGAGGGCTAAGAAAGAAAGAAAGGAAGAAGAAGAAGGAGAAGAAGAAGGAGAAAGAGAAAAGTGAGTTACCTAGGAAGGACCTTTAAGTTTTTTTGGTTTTAGAAAAAAGGTAAGTTAATTTATCTTCTTTCCATATGAAATTCCTCCCTCATGAGATGTTAGTCATGTATGGTTAGTAAGAATTATCGAGTATTTGTGATGGGGCTCATGTATGGAGGTTGTAGCTTAAGAAAAGTAGAGTTGATTATGTTGGTTTTGGTGTTAGAGCAACTTATTGCACCCACAATTTCATAGCCCTAAAAGAGGAAGTGTAGAAACTGTAAACCATGAAAGTTTTAGCTCTATACCCATCTAAAAGCATGTAAAACAATTTTTCTTAATTTGGTGTGTGTTAAGAGCTATGGCTCCTTCAATAGGGTTGGTTCATAACTAATTGAAATCTCCTTAACCTTTCTATTTATATTTTGATGACATTATGTGCTGATTTAGACAAAGTTCAAAATATGAAATTTGTAGGGTTATATCTCCTATAAATTCATCTGAAGTAGTTTTGCTTACTTTATTGTGTGATAAGAGATATACCTCTTTTATTGTGACTGACCTTGAACCTGATGAAACCTATTTCATCTTTTAGTTCTATTTTTCAAGATTTGTGGCCACAGAATGAGAATTTGGTAATGTGACAAATGGAAAGTTTTATATTTTTGTCTAATCTACATGCTTGTAATTTTCTAAATATATCATGGTTGATGAGATATTGTTCCATTATTGTGACTGATTCTTAATGTGTTGAAAACCTGCTCATCCTGAGATTGACCATTTATTTTGGTGACCTTATAGATTAAATTTGATAATGTGTAAAACATCAGAAATGTTCATATGTGATATGTATCTACTGGTAAGTCATTTTTGCAATTGAATTTTTATAATTTTAGATATATCCATGATTGTATGACCTACTCAGACTGAGATGACATTGAAACAAGACAAAATTCAAAACTTTACCTCATTTTCTATATATCTTATATTGATCTCAAATTTGACTATGTTATATTATGATGTGTCTAGTTTATTAAAAAAAAAGAATTAAGATATTTGGATAAGTATACTAATAGTTATTATAGATAGACTATAGCGAGGTTAGGCTGCCACACAAAAATAATATGCTTAAACACTAAGTCCACTTGCATGGAACATGATCATAGTTGCATACCAAGCATTCATACTCTTTTTGACATACTTATAACCATGTATGTGTTGAATGTTAGGATCTCGATACTTGAAGGAAGCCCAAGAGAGAGGTCTAAACCTACCATAAAGGTTGGTCGAATCAAAAGGTGAGTAAAAGCCATAATTAGATTATAATGTCTGTGTGATGATTCTATGATGTTGTTATGTTCTATTACATGTGTATGTGTTGAATTGTGACATTTTACATGTGAATACAAGTTAAGTGAAACTTATATGATCTTAATGATTACTTGGTGTACCATTATAAATGAACACTTGTATATGAAACTACAAGGATATTGTGACTAGCTTGCCAAACACTTGCAAATCACTCGGAAATGGGACCAATATGTCCTATTGGCACATGTTATTAATCAAATGATTCACTTGCTATATGCTAGCTAGGAAAATCAAATGTTAATTGATTCACATGAATTTCCTGGAGCAGTGTTTGCCTTGCAAGGTCACGATAAAATAAATCTATTGCATTTGTAATTGCATAGTCAATTCTTATACTTGTAATGTATCCTAATGATATTTGATTTTTGGTTATGCCATAGGAATATGATTATTGCTACTATTCATTGAGTCGTAACTCACTAAATCGCAATTGTGTTTTTCAGGTATTGAAGCATAGGGTTTGGATATTTTGGAGTTAAGTTTTTCATATAGACATATGAAGCTCAGGTCGTCGGCTGAATTCCAATTCTCTCTCTCCTTGTGTCATGTACATACACCTAGATAGAATTAGTTTGTGGTCACTAGCCTTGAATATTAGTTAACATATATGTATATTAAATACATGTTGGGTTATGTATGTATGATAAATCAACCTTTATGCATATGTATTTTTAGACATGAATGCCATGATTAGTAAATGAAAATAGTTGTTACATTCTAAGCTTCTCCTTTCTCTCTAATGGTTAGTGTATATATAGAAGGAAAGGGTTGTACCAGAGTTGGGATGGCTTTGGTTGCACCATAATCATGACCTACAACTGATAAGAGCCATGAAGGTTATGAAATTAAGGTTTTTAAATGGTCTATATAACTAAAGAGTTGGCTATATAGTCCTCTAGTTGGTTATAAAACCATTTTGGAGGGAATTCTAGAATGTTTTGCTACTTAAGGTTTGGTAGTTGATTGTATAACCATTTAAAACATGGCTAACAGAGTTAGGCTTTTAGGCTTTATGGACTTTGGCTTGGTTTGTGACTTGATCTAAGGTTTCCTAAGACCTTTGTTCTTCTTACTCTCATAATTACCTTTGCATTTTAGGAAATAGTTCCACCCATTTTCATCATTGATCTTTCATCTTAAGTCCTAAGACTTGATGCTTACAAAGTTATAACAAGAGTAAAAGAATAACATTAACATGTGAAACATTAAATAATGATATTACAAATGGAGGCCAAAAGGCTTTGGGCAATATTCTAGGGATGTAAATGGGGATCATAGGATCTTGAGTCCTCTTGCAAGGAAAACTAAAAGAGCACGTCATGTCAATGGCATGAAAGGAAACACCTCTTGCCATTGATGAAGGCTAGGATACTAAGAAAGGTGGAAATACATTTATAATGCCTATAATGCCTAAGCCTCAACTCATTAACTAATACATAGGATGAAAGGAATGGAATAGGATCTTAGGGTAGTATACATTCCTCCATTCATGTTTATTTTCACCTAAAATGAAGAAAAGAAATGGAATGGCAAGTTACCCATGAAAAAGGCTAGCCTACCTTTTCTTATGGTAATAAAAACTAAAAAAATGCAAAACTTCAATTCTTAACATAAATGGCTAATGAAACATGAAGAATCAAAGGGTTATAATGATGAAAATCCCTCTCTTTCTCCTATTCTCCCATAAATATATCCTAAAAAATAAGAAAAGGAGAAAAAATAAGTATAAGATGGAGAGATTAGGCACATCAAAGAACATATCAATAGTGGTCATTACCCTCTCCCAAAATGAAGAATAAGGGTTATAAGCATCACAACTTACCTCATTCTTGCTATAATAGACCTTCAAAACTTCATTCTACATCTTGGCAACTATATTGATGGGCGAGTTTCTGCTTCACAAGGATGATGGTGAGATCGAACTTTTGGCCTTACCATTCATTGAGGAGATTGAGTTAGGCAAAACCCCTATCCTTATGATCCTTAATGAGACTATTGTGGGCTTGGACAAGGTAGCTGTAACATCCCTATCCATATTCATTGGCATTCTTACATGAACATATTCATTGCATAAATGATTTGCAATCCCACATGAACATATGCAATGGATAAATGATCATTTAAATATGTGAATTGGATAAGCATGACAATGACACTTGCATCATTGCATTTGAGACACTTGAACATATATATAATGTTTGTATAGTTGCGTGGAAAATTATCTTATGTTGTGTGCATGATATAACATAATAAATAATGATGTTTTAGAGCATATTTAAAAGTATAAGGAGCATATAGGGATTAGGAGATGGATGGAGGTGATGAAAGAGTGAAGAAGAGGGACTAAAAGAGGAATATTGAACTTTCAACCAATAGTAGTGAGACACCATGATTTTATCTTATTAAGGTAGGTATCCAAATTAAAATTTTCATCATTTAGGATCAGATTTGAGAGGAAAAATGTGAGGGAGTGCAGAAAATAGAAAGAAAGAAAGGAAGAAAGGAGGAAGAAGAATAAGAAGAAGAAGGAGAAGGAGAAGGAGAAGAGTGAGCTAGCTTAGAGGAAACCCTAAGCTTTTCTAGTTTTGGCAAAAGAGGTAAGTGATTTTATCTTTTTCTCACATGAAAGTTCACCTTCATAATATGTTAAACATGCATGATTAGGAAGAATATGGAGTAATTTGAGGTAGAGCTCTTGTATAGAGGATGAAGCTCAGAAGAAACAAGAGCTGATTGTGTTAGTTTTGCTGTTAGAGCAGATTTTGTACCTAAGATTTCATAATAAAAGAGAAATTAGGGAAAGTGTAAAATATGAAAGTTGTAGCTTTATGCCCCATCTAATTGCATGTAAAGCATATTTGCTTAATTTAGTGTGTGTGAGGAGATATGTCTGCTTCATTAGCCTGGTTTACAACCAACTGAAATCTCTAAAGTCTGGCTTTTTGCATATATTTTGATGACCTTATATTCCGATTTAGACAAAGTGAAAAATAAGAAATTTGTAGGGTTACATCCTCTCTAAATATTTGTAAAGCATTTTTGCTTGATTTGTTGTTTGGAAAGAAATATGACTCATTAATTGTGACTGACCCTAAACCTAATGAAACCTCATCAGTCTTATAATTCTTTTTTCCAAGAATTTGATGGCCATAGTATTAGAATATGGTGATGTGTTAAAAAGGTTGTATATTTATGTCTTATCTACATGGCTGTAAAATATTTTCGTCAAATATTTCATGATTGATAAGATATTGCCCCTTCATCATGACTGATTGTCAATATGTTGAAACCCTGCTCACCCTGAGATTGGTCATTTATTTTGGTGACTTTATAGACTGAATTAGACAATGAGGAAAACATGAAAAAATGTTCCTTTATGTGTTTTGTAACTTTTGGTAAATCCTTTTTGCAATTGGATTTTTATAATTTTAGATATGCCTAAGATTGTAAGCCTATTCATGCTGAGATGACATTAAAACATGATGAAATTAAAAAATTCATCACATTTATTTCTTAAATTGGCCTAAAATTTGACTATGTTGTATCATTATGTGTTGTGCCTAGTTTATTTGAAAAAAAAAGAATCAAGTTATTTAGATAAGTGTATTTAGAGTTATTACTGTGAGAGAGTAGCAAGGTCAAGCTACCATATAAGGAAAATATTCATAAACACTAGGTCCACTTGCATGGATCATGCCATAGTTACATATGAAGCATTCATAATCATTTTGAAGTATATGTATCAAATGTTAGGATCTCAACACTTTAAGGAAGCCCTAAAGAGAGAACCAAACCTACCATAAAGGTTGGTCACATCAAAAGGTGAGTAAAAATCATAATTAGATTCTAATGTATACGTGTGTGATAATTTTATTATAGGATTATGTTCTATTACATGTATACGTGATTGAATTGTTACATTTTACATGTGAGTACAAGTCAAGTAAGAATTATATGCTCTTAATGATTACTTGGTACACCATTGTGAATAAACACTTGCATATGGAACTAAAAGGATTTTGTGACCGACTTGTTAAACACTTGCAAATCAGTTGGAAAAAGGACCAATATGTCCTATTGGCACATGTTATTGATCAAATGATTCATTTGTTATATGCTGGCCAACAAAACTAAATGTCACTTGAATCACATGAATTCTCAGGAGTAGTGTTTGCCTTGTGTTGGCCCTAGGCACCAATAAAAAGAGGAGGGGGGGGGGGGGAGGGAGGGAGAGGGAGGCATTGAATTGGTGAATTAGAAGTTACTAACCGCGAATTTGGATGAACTTTGTCTTCTTAAAGATTATGAACGTCATCTAACTTCCACTTGAAAATCTAACTAAATTATGCAAAACAACACTTAATGAAATTATTAAGATTGATCAATCTCCTTTGTCAAGATCAAAAGAGGTCTAAGACCTAAGATTAACCATCGTAGTCCAACAATCTCCCCCTTTTTGATTTTGATAACTTAGATTAATCCTAAGGGGAAAATAATGCATGAATATGAAGTTGGAGTGGTAATATATTCAACGAATGCTTAAGTGTGAAATTTCCTAAGTATGACATTTAATCAGTCAAAGTGAAATTTCTAAAAAAAATCCTAAGTATGATGCTCCCCCTCAACTTATGCTATTATTTGCAAGTTATTTTCTCTCCCATTAGACTTAAATTCTTCTTGTTTCTATTTCTCCCCCTTTGGTAAGATCAAAAAGAGGATGCTTAAAGGAAAAGAACACATGCATAACAAATAGATAAGTGTTGATAAGGAGCAAAAATTAAAGAATGTAATTATAAAAGTATATTTCATCAATCACATAAGACAAGGAATTACAAAGAAACATATCTTGTTTATTCATAAACAAACTATAGGATCATAAGTTTTTCATTTAAAAATAAAAAAGGAAAATACATGGGATCCCTATTTTAGAAAGTTGGAGAGTCATCATCATCTCCAGAAGTTTCTTCATCTTCCTTATTGTTGGCACCTTCTACTTCATCTCCATCCTTAACTTCTTCATTGCCTTCTTCTTCTTGAGTATCTTCAAATTCAATATAGTCCAAAAGATGGCAAGGAGGAATACCTAAATTTTCTTACAAATCTACCATGTCACTATGAAGATGTGAGAGAAATAAGAATCACCTTTTCATTATTCTCTTCATCTTGTCAAATTTTTAGTTAATGGTGGCAAGAGACAGTTTGGATTTAGGTTTTGGTTGAGGAGGGGGGACTGGTAGGGGTCCTTCTTCAATTATAAGGCTCTTCCTCTTAGAGGCTTGGGAGGATTCCATTTTCTTGGCCCCAAAAGCACCTAGTGTATAGGCATATGTATCCGAGTGTATGGATTTGGCATTGATGAGGTAAGTGAGGTCAATAAAGTTCTGAGAAGGGAGGAATTTCTTGGTGAGGAATTTTTCATTTTCCTTATCAAGTGCCCACTACAAAGCGATAGATTGCAGTAATGTGAGAAGGCAGAAGGAATTAGCTTTTAGGTTTGTTACCCATGTGGATCAATTGATCCACAAGATACTGACCAATTTGAATTGGTTTGTTTTTGACAAGGCAGAAAAGAAATGCTAAATCTTTTTGTGATACTTTCTCATTACCATCACCTCTAGCATTTAGGAAAAAGGTGATGATACGATGGAGTATCCAAAGAGATAGGGTTTTAATGTGTTTGGCCAAGGAAGTTCTGGGGTCGTGTTTAGTTTTAATGGAAATTTTTGACCAAAATTTGGAATAAATGATATCAAGTGTGGAGATGATAAAATAATGTTTTCTCCAACTTGAAGATTGAAGAGGGAGGAAAGTTGTTCAAAGGTAATATAAAAAGGATCGCCAAAAGCCAAAAATACTAACTTGTATTGCCTCGCTTGAGAATCAGCTTTGCGACTCAATTGGATCATGCATATGAATTCCCTTATAACTTCTTCATAACAGGGTTCATCCTGAAAGATGAACTCATTGATGCCCAAGTCGGAAAGGAATGCACGAATCTCTGCATTGATGCCCAAAGTCTCCAATAGAAAAGTAGAAGGAATTTTATTGAGGAGGATAATCTTTGAAGAATTTACCTTGTATCGCTCTTTCTCCTTCTTGGTGATGCCCTTCATTAGGTGGAGTGTAGGGGGTACAAATGGCTGAGCCACAACCTTGCCCTTATATGTTTTTAAGATCTTCTTAGCAGCCATTGCAGAAGATGAAGAGAATTGAAGATTTTGAGAGCTTTGGAAGAGTAAGAGTTTTAGATTAGGATGAAGTGATTAGAATAACTGTTTAGGGGATTTATGTAGCCATTGAAGGGGTGTGTAAACGACTAGAAATTGCTAGAAATGGATTTATGAAGAGTTGGCAGTCAAATCCCTTAATGGCTTGACAGTTACTCAAATTCACGTTAGCGAATTTAGGGATCGCGATTACAATTTCCGAAAAGTGTGAGTAATGGATAAATTTTCCTTAGGAATATGTGCTATAATGGTCAGAAATTTGAATTCTTAACCAAAATTCGCGGTGAAGCTTGATTCGCAACCGCGATTTAATGTTTGACAGCCAGGTGATTAGGACTTATAATTAGCCATGGTGAAAGAAAGATAGCGATCACGAATTATGAGTCAACAAGGATAAAAATGAAAAAATAGGTTTTGAAAAAATGAAAATTTGTGATCCCCTTGGAATTAGTCACAAAGAAAACACAAGATATACAATAAAAAAATAACAATCAACACATATAACAATCATACATAATATCAAAATTTTCACTTTAGGGAGCTTCCATCAAGCATTCCCAATTCTCTCTTAATGAAGTTTAACCTTTCTTCATTGAGAGGTTTAGTGAAAATATCTGCAAGTTGATAATTTGTGTGAACAAACTCTAACATAACATCACCCTTTTGCACATGATCTCTAAGGAAATGATGTTTAATATCTATGTGTTTGCTCATAAAGTGATGGATGGGATTCTTAGAAAGATTAATAGCACTGGTATTATCACATTTAATAGGAATGTGATCAATCACTTTGCCAAAATCCTTCAATCGTTGTTTCATCCAAAGGACTTAGGTGCAATAACAACCTGCAACAACATACTCAGCTTCTGCTGTAGATAAGACAATTGACATTTGCTTTTTGCTAAACCAAGATACTAGGCATTCTCCTATAAATTGGCAAGTCCTGAAAGTGCTTTTTCTATCTAATAAGCTACCCGTATAATTCGCATATGAATATCCTGTGAGACTGAAGGATGAATCCCTAGGATACCATAACCCTAAGTGAATTGTGCCATGCAAATACTTAAAAATTCTTTTAACAACATTTAAATGAGATTCTCTAGGAGTGGATTGGAACCTAGCACACATACAAACACTAAACATGATATCGGGTCTAGAAGCAACAAGCTAACGTAGAGATTCGATCATACCTTGATATCTCTTTTCATCTACCGTCTTACCTGATTCATCTTTGTCTAGCTTAATGGTACTACTCACAGGGGTCTTTGCTACTTTACAACCATCCATGCCAAACTTATTGAGTATTTCCTTTGTGTACTTGGCTTGGTTGATGAAGATCCCTTCCTTGGTTTGCTTGATTTGTAGACTGAGAAAGAATTTGAGCTCTCCCATCATGCTCATTTCGAATTCCCTAGTTATACATTTAAGCAAAATCCTCACAAAGAGACTCATTAGTAGCACCAAAAATGATATCATCAATATATATTTGAATAATTAATGTATTATGCTTGTGCTTTTTAATAAATAGTGTGGTGTCTACCTTTCCTTTTTCAAAATCATTTTTTAAGAGAAATGAACTAAGCCTTTCATACCAAGCTCTTGGAGCTTGTTTCAATCCATATAAGGCTTTGTTCAATTTAAAAACATGGTTTGGAAAATAGTGTGACTCAAAACCAAAAGGTTGTTCAACATAAACTTCATCTTCAATGATTCCATTCAAAAATGCACTTTTAACATCCATTTGAAAAAGCTTAAAATTCATGTGGCATGCATATGCTAAGAGTATCTTAATGGCCTATAATCTTGCAACGGGGGCAAAAGTCTCATCATAATCTATGCCTTCCTCTTGGTTGTATCCTTTGGCAACCAATCTAGCTTTATTTCTGATGATAAGACCTTGCTCATCTAACTTATTCCTAAACACCCATTTGCAACCTGCAATGGAGTGTTCCTTAGGCCTAGGGACAAGTTCCCATAACTTTTTTTTCACTCAAATTGATTGAGTTCCTCTTGCATAACAAACACCCAACTCTCATCATCAAAAACCTTATCAATTGATTTTGGCTCAAGATGAGAACTAAAGGCAAGATTTTTATCTAAAAGATGAAGTTGAGATCTAGTACTTGCACCCTTAGAGGTATCACCAATGATCAAGTCCTTAGAGTGATACTTGGAAAATCTCCAATCTTTGGGTAGATCTTGGCTTGGCTCATCTCTTGGTTGATGTTGTGGCTCCTCATCTTCCTTTGATAATTTGCCTCCTTCCTTGCTTTTGTCCTCTCTTTTTATGGTGTCTTCCAATTTCAGTTTTTCAAAATCAGCTACAAGATCATCAACAAAAATGCCTTTCCTAAGAGTAAGTTTACTGGATTCATTAAAGACAACATTCATAGACTCCTCAACTAACATTGAACTTTTGTTAAAAACTCTATATGCCTTGCTAGAGGTGGAATAGCCTAAGAAAATTCCTTCATTGGTTTTGGAGTCAAATTTCCTAAGATTATCCTTGGTATTTAAAATATAACAGTTACATCCAAATACTCATAGGTATTAAATCTTGGATTTTTCTACCATTCCATAGGTCATAAGAAGTTTTATTGAGAATGAGTCTTTTGAAAACTCTATTTGCAATATAACATGAAGTATTAATGGCTTCAACCCAAACGTAATTCGGTAAAGAATACTCATTGAGCATAGTCCTAGCTATTTCTACTAGTGTTCTTTTTTTTTTTTTCTCTCTATAACACCATTTTGTTTTGGTGTCCTAGGAGTTGAAAAATTATGAAAAACTCTATTCTTCAAACAATAACTTTCAAAAGACTCATTTTTAAATTGCTTTATATGGTCAGTTCTAATGGAAGAAATGAAGTAACCTTTTTTCATTTTGAACTCTTTTTGCAAAACTTTTGAAAGCTTCAAAAGTGTCACTCTTATGAGCTAAGAAGGATACCCAAATCAACCTAGAGTAGTCATCAACTAGGACTAGTGCAAAATGCATTCCACCTAATCTAGCACTCCTAGTAGGTCCTATCAAGTCCATATGAACTAGTTGAAGAGGTTTAGTAGAACTTACAACATTTTTTGCTTTGTGTGAAGCTTGATGTTGCTTCCCCTTTTGGCCAGGACCACATGTCTTTTCTTTAGTGAAATTCAGCTTGGCAAGGCCTTCCACCAACTTTCCTTTACGTAGGCTTTGTAGAAGATCCATGCTTGGATCCCCAAGCCTTCTATGCCATAACCAAGCTTCATTGCTTAAAGACATAAGACACTTAAAAGATTGGTTAGCCAAATTGTCTAAGTTAATTGAGTAGGTATTGCCTTTCCTTTCACCCTTGAAAATAACCTCTTCATCCACTAAAGTGGTGACTCGACATTCCCTAGGATCAAATGTGGCTTTGTTACCTTTGTCACACAATTGACTTATGCTCAATAAGTTATGTTGTAAGCCACTAACTAATAAAACATTTTCAATTAATGAACAACCATTCTTACCAATGGGTCCAATGCCAATTACCTTACCCTTGGCATTATTACCAAATATGACATCTCCACCTTCTTTTTCCTTTAATGCTGTGAATAGTTTTCTATTTCTAGTCATATGCTTAGAACATCCACTATCCACATGCCAATTGCTTGATTTGGTGGTTGCCACACTTCTCTACACAATAAAAGTGAATCATCTTTTCTTAGGTACCCAAGCATACTTGGGTGCTAGAAGGTTAGGAGTTGAAGGGTCCTCTAATTTGAGGTGAGCCTTCCTAATAAAACAATAAATATTAACATGCCCAAATTTCATGAAATAATGACATTGGAGTTTAGACTTGGGAGTCTTTCTCCTATACATAAATTTAGTATGAGTAGGAGGCCTTCTCATACTTTGATTATGTGAGTGCATACATGTGCATGTGTGATGAGAAGTACTAGAGAATTGTTTGTGAGTGTGAGCATGCCTTTTTTATATACATGCAGGCGTGTTTGGCTCTTTGAGTCTTAGCTCTTGAGCTTTGAGGAGCCTTCCCTTTGCCCTTAAGCTTAGAAGGCTTAGTGCTAAGAGCACTTTTCTTCCCAATTGCGTCAACACTTGAAGTTTGAGGTTCTGATGATCTAACAAATGTAGTATGTGATGATGAGGAGGCTCCATTGAAGCCTAAACCATGTCTAATTAATGGTAGTTTTTGAGACACAATCAATGTGCCTAAGGCTTCCTTTGCTTTGTGGAACTTAGAGATTGAGCTTCTAAGCTCAATGACTTTTCCTTTTAGAGAGTCATTCTCTTTTCTCAATGAAGCCAATGAAGAAGATGATATGGAAAGATTTTCCATAAATTTCTTGAGCTCATCATTTAATGCTCTCAATTTGCTTACAAGATCATTGAGGGATTTATAATCAGCCTTTAATTTTTGACATTTTTTCTTATAAGACTTCATTTGTGACATATATTTATCACATCTCATAGTAAGAGCCTCTAGAAGCTCTTCATCTTTCTCATCAAAATCATCTAAATCAGAATAAGAGTGGGAAGAAGTACTTACCTCATTTGGAGAGTCTTCTTGTGCCATGAAACAAATGTTGGCAACTTCTCCTTCTTCCTTATCTTCACTTAAGCTGTCATCACAAGTGGCTAAAAAACTCTTCTTCTTCTCCTTGTTCTATCTCTTCTTTTTCTTTAATTTGGGACAATCGTACTTGATGTGGCCTTACTTGCCACATTCATAGTAAGTGACATCATTGGATCTCTCTCTTAGACTAGGAGTTGTATTTTTGAAGCTTTTTCTTTCTTTTCTTCTTTTAATTAACTCCTTTGTCCTTCTTGAGAGCATTGCTAGCTCCTCTTCTTCTTTGTCACTTTCTTCATCACTTGAGGTAATTTCTACCTCCTTCTCCTTGGTTAAGGATTTGAGTGCCAAGGTTCTTCTTTCTTTTTCTAGTTTATCTCCTTGACCTCTTAACTTTTTCATTTGCTCATTTTTTGTAAGACCAACTCATGAGTTAAGAGTTTGCCTATCAACACATCTGTAGGAACCTTTCCAATCTTCGGGTTGGACTCTTGAATGATGCATACTCTTGCACCAAACTTATCTAATAGAAGAGTTTTAAGGATTTTTGTGTTTACCTCATAGTTGGTGAGAGTCCTTTCGAATTTCTTCATATTAGTGGCAATGGATAGGAGTCTATTCATCATTTTGGTGATGCTTTCATGGTCTTTCATCATGAAGAGCTCCCATTCTATCACGTACATCTCTAATCGGCTTGATTTAACCAGTATTGTGCCCTCATGATAGTTTTCAAGAGTCTTCCAAATGGCCTGAGCTGTTTGGCAATGTTGCACTCTTCCAATCTCTTCCTTAGAGAGAGAGCTTAGAAGAATGGCTATTGATCTCTTATTTTTTCCATTTGACCTCCTGCGAGCTTCAACCCAATCCTCCATTGGAATGAGTTCTTCAATTCCATCCATTACTTTAGAGGGTGGCTTTCATTCTTTGACAATTACATCCTAAAGGTCCACTACATTTGTATCAAGATAAATCTCCATCCT
>CATIWR010037307.1:0-41783 GCA_949677035.1 Omphalea diandra | reverse complement strand
GATTCAATAGGTGTATGTTATAATTGTATGATATGATTATGTTCTATTACATGTATATATGATTGAATTGTTACATGTTACATGAAAATATAAGTCAAGTGAGAATGATTGAATTGTTACATGTTACATGGGAATAATATGATTATGTTCTATTACATGTTTATATGATTGAATTGTTACATGTTACATGGGAATATAGGCTCAGTGAGAATCAAATGCTCCTAATGATTACTTGACATATCATTTGTGAATAAGCACTTGCACATGGAACTAAAAGGGCATTGTGATCGACTTGTCAAACACTTGCAAATCACGTGGAAGATGGACCAATAGGTCTCAAATCATATGTCAAATGAATTACAGAAAGATGGACCAATAGGTCCCAAATCATATGTTACATGAATCACATGAATATCCCGGGAGCAATGTTTGCCTTGCATGGTCACTACAAAAACAAAGCTATTGTATTTGCACTTGCATAGTCAATTGTTATACTTGCAATGTATCTTGATAAGATTTGATTATGAATTATGCCATGAGAATTTGATTATTGTTTTTATTCACTGAGTCATGGCTCACCAAATTGCAAATTTTTTTTTCAGATAATGAAGAATCGAAATTGGACACTTTGGTGCTTTGAGTTTTATATTGAGACATATAGACCACAGGTCATCAGCTGAATCCCAACTCTCTCTCTCATTGTGTCATATACATATATGTACATCAAATACATGTTGGATTGTGTGTGTAGGATGGATAAAACCTTTATGGATATGTATTTTAGACATGAATGATATGAGTTTTGTAAAACGAATATGGCTATTACATTGATGCGGAGCACTGGTATATGTTGATGAATGGCAAGTTTGAGTATTATGAGGTGAATCCCTATAGAGGCGAGGATAGCTAAGCCTTGGAGACCCCCTTACTTAGCTTTTTAGGACATTTTTCCTTTTTCTTCTTTTCATTTTAGTACAGTACATTTTTTGAGTAATTATACTATTTAATGGCCAATTTGAAAGCCTTAATTTTGGATGCTTGCTTAGGACTTCCTAGGATAAACTAAAGTGATATTGCATCCATTTTTGTTAAACTCTGACACTTTGATTCCTCAATGTAGAAATGTGATTTCAGCCTTTTATTATGTCTTTGAATATGCATCGTCATTCTTTGACATGTGTGCTTTCTAAAACATTTGCAAACATCATTTGAGCCCTAAGTACAAATAAGAGGTTGCTTTATGCTTCTTAAAGACTAAAGGTTATACAACCCAAGATGAGGTTTGTACAATCCAACTAGATGGTTGTACAACCCTAGTCAAAGGCTGTACATGCCTATCAACCTTATATTCCTATATAAATATGCATTTCAAATTTGTTCTTCACCACCATTATTTCTAGCCTCTAAACCATGTAAAGAGCATTCCTAAGGTCGCTTTCACCCTAGATTTGGTCCAATCTACCATTAGTTGGTCTTTTAACTGTTTGTTGCCTCTCTTCTATCTGCCTTGACACTTACTTCCTGTGTGCAGCTTGTGACTTATGGGATCCTACTACCCATACTTTTCACTTTAAAGGTATAGAGATCTACCCCCTGTTAGAGAAATTTGGCACCATTCTTAATTGTTACATTATAGTTGTAAAATGGATTACATTGCCTTAGTTTGACTATCCATATGTTTGAAAGATGGTAGAGTTATTTGACATATAGCACCTAAGTATACTTTGGGCGAGGAGAAGATCCTCATAGGCCTTTTCATCACTTTTTCCCTTACAGGAACCATACTCGAATGGCTTAAGCATGTATTGCAGTGCCCATTCTAATGGGTGAGTATTTGGTATTGAGGGAGGGTGGAGAGATCGATCTACATATTTTTCCACTCCTAAAGGGAGATGAGTCAGGGAGACCCCCATATCGATAATCTTAGGTGAGTCCATTATGGGACTTGACAGGGTTAACCAGATCATCAACCTTATCTTGTTTGGCTTGATTTTCTTATTAAATGTGTGGGCCATCTTAGCGTGATACAATTGAATGTGGTATAAGGCCTTTAGCCTATTCCCATCTAATATAGCTAGTTGTTCCAGTCTACTTATAGTCTATTGGTACTTAGGAATGCCATACTTAAATAATACCCGTAAGGACTTCACTTTTATCTCAATCAGTAGCACTGCCTTTATCCCATATACCAAAGAGTATGATGTCATCCCAATTGATACCCTTGATATAGTTTGATAACCCCATAAAGTATTGGAAGCGTTTTAGACCAGTCCTTATAAGTTTTAGTCATTTTGGCAAAGATATATTTAACATTCTTATTTGTTGTTTCAAACACTCCATTGGCATGTGGCCTATAAGGTGATGACTAATGATAAGCTGTGTTGTATTTTCCCAATATGACTTTGACTTTTGCTTGGAAATGGACACCATATGACAATATGGTGTGGAACACCAATAGATGAGGTTTTTCTTAATGAACTATGCCATTTATAACTTACCAAAGGCTTTACCTCGACCCACTTCGAAAAGTAGTCCATCGCTATTATAATATGTTTGTGCTCCTTATAGAAGCCGACCTAATTTCTCCAATTACATTCGATACCCCAATGCTACAAATGGCTAAAGTGAGGTCAAATTCCATAACTCAGTTGGCAACAAGTGACTGAGGCTACCAAGAACCTAGCATTTATGACAACTTTGAAATTTTTGAATATAGTCATTCTCCATAGTAGTGCAATAATTTCTCAATCTTAAAATTTTCTTAGACAATACTTTATCATTCATATGGGGACCACAAACCCCTGCATGCACCTCATTTATGACTTAAATACTATGAGACTGCCCACCCTTTGATCATTTTTTTTGGACACATACTTAATGTTGAACTCGGCCAATAAAATCAAGCATTTTGCCAAACTACTTGTCAACAAAAGGGGCCTTATGTAGATACTTAATAGGATCAAGTTTTAAAGCCACTTCTATAGAGTATAACTGAAAATAATGCCTCAATTTCTTCATCTCTCAAACCCATGGCAAACAAGTTTTCTCCTCTTAGTTATACTTTACTTTATAAGACAACAGCTTCTTACTAAGATAATACATTACAAGTTCATTCATGTTCCATCTTTGTAAGCTAACATCACATCGACATAGTTATCTTCTACCATCAAATACAAGATTAGTGGTTCTTACACTTTGCTGGCTTTAACACCAAAGGGTTAGTAAGATATTTTTTGATTCTTTTAAAAGCATTTTGGCATTACTCATTCCACTCCATTGGCTGATCCTTCCTTAGCATTGCTCATTCCATTCCACTAACTGACCCTTCATAAGTAACTTAAATATGTGTTCACAAATGAGGGTCAATCTAGTTATAAATTGGCTGATATATTATAAATGACCCATAAATCCTCAGACCTCCTTGTCTATCTTAGGTGTAGGCATATCATGAATCACCTTTACCTTATTTGAATCTACTTCGATTCCTTTTTCACTGACCACGTGTCCTAATAATCTATCGGAGGTAGCCTCAAACACATATTTCTTTAGATTCAATCTCAAATTATACTCATCGACTCTCTTCATAAACTTTTCTAAAGCTTCAAAGTGCCCTTCTCTTGTCTTTGACTTCACCATCATGTCACCTATACACACCTCGATATCTTTATGGATTAAGTCATACAATAGAGCAGTTATCATTTGCTAGTATGTTGCTCCCGCATTCTTCAACCTAACGGTATTAATGTATGGTAGTACATCCCTAATTATATGCTAAAGCTATTTTCACCTTTTATGTGATAGTCATGAGAATCTAGTTGTGCCCAAAGAACCCATCCATAAAGGAGTACATGACATAAGTTGTGACACTATAAACCAGTACATCAGTGTATGGCAAAGAAAATTTATCTTTTAGGCATGCCTTGTTTAGATCCTTATAGTCAACACATATCCTTATTTCCCATCCTTATTTGGTATTGATACTATGTTGGCTAACCATTCAGGGTAATCTACTATCTCAAAGAATTTGGCATTCAACTATTTTACTACTTTTTCCATGACCAATTAGACCCATTCAGTTCTCATTCTTCAAAGCTTCTACTTTACCTATTTCATGTATGGGTAAGTCAAAATTTTGAGTTCTACAATTTACTTGTCAACCCCTAACATGTCTTCATATGTTTAGGCAAAAATCCTTTGATATTTCTTTAGCTATTCAAACTTATTTTGCTCCTCCAAAATGACATCATTAGCGATGAACATGATCTTTAAATTTTCCTATATGTCATGATTAAATATAGTGGTATGCATAGAATCAATGTTAAATATGCTTATGAAATGATGCATGCTACACATACTACCATCGAAACTCATCATACAAGTAAGCAAACTTGATATTTATTGCCTTAAACATAAAGAGGAATACATCATCATCTTCAAAAAGACTAGTGTTTCATCTGGTTGGTTGACTAGAGTTTCATATGTTTGACCCATTTTCTCTTCTACACCCTTTACTTCATTAGTTAGGACCCCAAGATTAACATTTTATAAAGAATCTACCTCTTTCCCATTCTTTGTACCAATAATAGTCCTGACAACTTTCTCAAAACTTTATGTCATTTGATCATCCCCTAGCTCAATCTTCAAAAAATCTACCTAAAGTGTTACATTTTTCGCCATAGCCAGCTCAATTTCTGCCACACACCCTTGTATTTCTTCATCACCCACTTCTTTAATGGACTTCACAATCAGGCTCTCAATGTCCTTTAATTTTATCCTTATATAGATGGCATCAGTGAACTTGTATGACCCTATATATTCCCAACCTAAATCTACAAAGTGTGCATTTCGCTTTATCGAATAAGATCCCTTCTTAGCATGATCTTCCCTAGTAGCCTAGAAATTATGATCCATAGCATAATGCTCCCTCTATTCATCTGTGATCCTCTTCTTATCATTCCATGGCCATACAAACTGAGATCCGTACAAACTATATATTGAGTTGATTCTTCACCATCATTTATCTCTGCAATCTATTTCCTTTTCTTCTTTCTCTTCTTCTTCCCATCCTCCCCTTCTAATGAGTCTTAATAATTTTGATATCCTAATTTGCCAACATCCAGTTGGAAGAAGGCCTTCTCGAGTTCATCCATCATCCACCTCAAAAAAGGTGTCCTTATTCACTTTCCCTTTGATCGAATGAATAATGCTAAACTATTATCCCATCCTTCTTGTGGCAAGTCCTCAAATGAGAAAATGATTTTACCCTTTTAAGTTACTAATGCAACATCACCGTTCGGAATGGCTTTGCAAAAAATGATCAGACTGGATAGATCCTCAACTATGGCCCTCTTATGCTCTTAACAGGTGATAAGCAACTTCCATCAATTAATCTAGGCTAGCATCTTCTTCAACTATTTCATAATAGTATTGCCATACTCCTTCTCCTTCATAATAAGTTCATCTATCTTTTTTTCAACTCTTGGTTCTTTTAGAGTTTCCCTATCAAGGTAGCATTTCCCGCTGTGAGTCATTTGTCTCACTTGTTCAGCTTATTTGGCTTCATCACTCTCCTCTCATAACTAGATCATTATCCTCCTTTGCACCACTTTTGTCTCCTTATCTAAACTTTCCCAATGATTAATAGTGAAAACAACTATAGTCTCCCTTGTGACCTTATTGATAGTAGCAATAACAACTTCCTTCAAAATTTCAAAATCTATCGTAAATGTCCTCTGATTTCAAGGAGGAACATCATGATAGTTTGAGAAAGGATTCCTTCGGATGCCAGGCCTTTTAGAATTTGATGGCATAATTGTATTGTTATCGATAAGATCCCAAATATCGTGTCTCATTCTGTAGTAGTCATAAGTGTAGTGACATGTTCCTTGATGAAAAACACAATAAGCATTGGCATCATACCCCTTAGGCAGCAGATTAGGAAGCGATCTCGATACTGGAGGCTTTAGCATCCATTTCTTTTGCAACCTTTCAAATGCCTTAGATGGAGTCATTCCCAAATCAATAAACTGTCTTATTGCACTTACTGCATTTATATCAACCATCTTATTCCCCTCAACCTGAGGCTAAGACAAGGCACTTCTTCTTCTTATATTCTGTCTTATTGACTAGGATTCCAACTCATCAGATTACAAACATGCTTCTTGAAGATCTTCAAAGTTTCTAACTAACATTCCACAAATTCTAGTGCTAATACTAGGTAAAGCCCCCTTGATGATAATCTGAACTTGTTCTCTTTCTGTAGGCTTTGTGGTTGCCTTTGAAGCTGTCATCTTCCACCTCCTAATATAGTAGTCATTGAAGCTTTCACTAGTTTTCTATTTCAAAGACTCAAAGTCTTACAATGTGACCACTAGGTTCTAATTCATGCACAATGTTTCTCAAAAGCTTATGTCAATTCATTTTAGTCTTCTCTGATAATTTTTAGCTAGCTAAAGTACTAGGTTTTTGTGGACCTTTCCAATGACAACTCAAAAATCTTTAACAAAACATTAGTTAGAACCCTGAATGCCTTCATGATTAGTACATATGAATTGACATGGTTCTTAGCAATTTGTATCCCTATGAGTTTAAGAAGCTCAAGCATAGGAATGTTAGCTAGTAGCTTTTCAAGTTTGTTGGCCAACAATTCCTTAATGTATGTTCCCTTTTTCAAACCTTTAACACCCAAAGCCTTATGTATTTAATCCAACTATTTAGTAAAGTCATTAAATGGAGTGCTCTCTTTCTCACTATCCATGGGTTTGTCTGTAATGATAGTTGTATTCCTACTTCATTAGCAAGCTTGCCATCATGGTATTCTTTTATCCTATATACGTCATCATTCACCATAGGTTGGGTCATTTCCATTAGTGCTTTCACTCAGTCAGTTCATTAGTAGAGGTCTCCCCCATTTTCCAGAATCTTATTAGTGCACTTGTTTACTTCCTCAGTAATCCTTTTTTCCATCTTGTAGTTAAAGTCGACCATCATTTTTTCTAAGATCTCTAGTGGTATGGTTGGCCCCATATTTGTGTCGACTCTTTAGATTGGATTTAGAGTTCTATCAATTATAGTAAGTCAATTGCCTATTCTCTTCCACGAGGGTGTGGATGGAGCTATAATGGCTGCAAGACAAGGGTTATTAATGTGATGTATGAACATGTAATCGATGCATGGATGCATGTTATCAATAAATCATTTTGCACAAAATCCTTCCAACCTTATTTTTCCCATAAACGAGGTTTAGTGGCTCTTTCCTAGGTGGGATCTCATTCTTATACCATCATGGGGTAAAAAATGTATAGGGTCAGCTCAGACTGAGAAGTGGTAAAGCCTCGATAGAACAAATATGCAAAGGCACTAAAAGAAATAACTCTTTACATTACTTAAAGAAATATGTACAAGAAAATCCCTTTAGAGAGAGATGGATGTACATAAAAAGTATTTACATAGTGGGAAATGGGGAATACATAAGTATTTATAAGTGAGGGATAATTACATCAAGAGGTATAAGATTACATTTATGCTTACATTAGGGATACTTAACCATGTTCTTCGAGGACTTTCACTCCCTTCCAAAGAAGAAATGCAAATAAGATGAGTGACCTATTCCTAGTTACTATTGGCTCTTACACGTGCCTAATGCTTGGGGGATGATTATCATGATCCCCCCATTTGATATACCCAAAGGTATGAGGCTCATGAGTAATGAATCCTCCTCGCAATCCCCTAAGCCTGAATAGAGCTTAAGTATCAAGTTTGAAGAACTATTGGTTTATTAGTGGGCAAACTATTGCTCATGGTGAAGTGTGAAAGCTAAATGAATGTAATGGACTTACTGAATAAAAATTTAAAATATTAAAAGTAAACTAGAGATTCAATGTAAAGTAATTTTGAATCCCCAGTAGAGTTACTACTATGAGTGCCTCAGTTGTTTTGCGGTTGCGCTTGAACGAGTGACATCTTGTTTGCAACTCTATCTTATTATTAACCAATGAGGGATTGGAAGGACGGGGGTCTTCACATTGCTAATGACCTCGAGTTATGACATACAAATAGACCAGTAGGGGGTCCCATTTTAGGCCTTCATGATTTTAAAGCCCTTAATCCGAATGGTGGTCATCGGGAGACTAAAATGGGATAATACATTGGTACTATCCTTAGGAAATATGGAGTCACCACTCAACTTTGGTCAGGACAAGAATTTAGGGAAGGTAAAATATGAGCCTAATATAAGTCAATTAGAAGGCCCATTTTATCTTTACCCCATCAAAGATTGTATTCAAAAATTAGGTCCAACTTGTGGAAATGGTTAGGCACCACAAAACTGCTCAGATATCGGGATTTGACCTTCATTTTTGATTCACTTTTAATGTTTTAATTGAGTTATTGATTAATCTGATCCACAATCATACATCTAGCGCAATCAAACCAATCAAATTATTCCATCAACCCATTCAATAGAAGGGTCATACATTATCATATAGGGTTTATCATGCATATCCATACATCCACTCAAACATAATCATCTCAAAGGGGAGGGGGTCATGCATCATGGCATATGGATTTAGCATGCATTATCATCCATCCATTCAAGCACAATTATTCATAATCATGTAGGATAATAATTAAGACAATGGTGTAATAGGTAAGAACACCTACACCCAAAGAAAGAGAATAAGTTACTGACTAATAAGAGGAAAGTAAATAAAAGAAACTGAAATGAAGGCAAATAAAGGCCACAATAATCATCTTACAACATCTTTAATGTTAAGGTACCCAAGCATGCAACAAATGAAACAGGTTTTAGTGACTACAAAAAGTGGTCTCCAAGTGGTCCCTAACCTAGTTAGCGACCACTTTTTGTAGTTACTAAAACCACGGTCGCAAAGGAATTAGTGACCACATTTTATATGTGGTCTCTAAAACAGATACCACATTAGTAACCACATAATATGGTCTCTATTTAGAGACCAAATTATGTGGTCGCTAAATCACCTCCCTATGGTTACTAAATGTTGATTATTGGGGACCACGGGGGTCATTTTGAGACTAGATAGAGACCACATAATGTGGTCTCTATTTAAAGACCACAATTTGTGGTCTATAATTTTATTATCTCAATTTAGAGACCATAAGTCAAGTGGTCTCTATTTAGCTACCACATTAGAGACCACTTGACTTGTGGTAGCTAAATAATTAAATAATTGATAATATTATTATATTTCTATTTCTATCATTATTATTATTTTTTAGTCTAAAATAAATAAAAAATTATAAATATTAAAACATAATTAATAATTTTATGAAATATAAGAATGTAGAATACAAATGTTATAAATACATAATACTAAAAATAATAAATATTTTATGATCTATAATGTCCTCATCATCCAAATCTAGAATCCCAACAAGCTTTGCTACTGCTATAAAATTTTTTGCAACAATTTTTTCCTTAAATCAATGACACTCACTGAATCATCTTCACTTAGGCTCTTTTTCCCAATCTAGTAAGATATTTGAAAACACAAGATGCTTATTAAGGTAAAGGATGAGCACTTGAAGCTTTTAAGAAATAAGGGCTTCTATATCTTTTGTAACACTTTCATATTTGTCGATAATAGCTGATCCTATTATCACATGAAACTTCTTTGTTCAGCTAATAATGAAGAAACAAAAAAGGAAACTCTAGGTAAGAGGTTTTTTTAGACTCTTTAACTTGAAAAATTAGAAACTAATAACAATAATCATAATAAAAATAAACTAACACTAAAACATAAATACATATAAACAACACATGCTCCTACAAAAAAAATTAGATACCTAGACAATCTAGTGGACCTATAAAAATGTTTTAGAGTGAGCACATCCATTGCAATGCCAAAATCAATAATTCGTTTAAATAGATGATAAAAGAGGGATAAAAAAAATCAACTCGCACTAAAAAAGCATATACTATAATTTTCTAATGTATTTGCATGTATCAAATATCCTACAAGGCATTATTTATATATACTTCTATAATAATCTTTATACTTTTAAGGCCATAATATCTTATAATGAACACTAATAAAATATGAACTTGATGCTCTCATTAGGTTTGAAATCCCTATGGGTGATGTTACGATCATAGTAAAAAGCATGTGAAAGAACTTCATATGGTTCAAACCTTTCTCATAAGTGGAACTCTCCAGTCTAAATTTGTTGGGGAACATATTTTCAAAATTTTGACTTTTCCCTAATCTATAAATTGATTCATTTATTTATGATAGGCCATTAAAATTTGGTTATAATTCTTCTTAAAAAAGGGTTGCAATTTTGTATAATAGTAAGCCTTTAAGACATCTAAAGGTATTAAAGAAAAATTCACAAAAATATTTATCCTATAAACCACTAAAGTAAACATAAGCTCCTTTCACCATCTATTTACTGTGTAATTAATTCATTTTAAGGAATTTGACCTTGAAAGGTTAAAACTCAAACATAGCAAATGATAAACATGAAGAGGTAAAACATTCCAAATCTCAAGGTATATCCATAAAAGCAGTTAGGAGATAATCAAGTCATTAAATAAATTAAATCCTTTCAAATCATTAATTGATTGTAAAGAAAAGGATGGGAAAAAGTAATAAGAAGCTAATTGGTTTGGAAAGCTTTAAAACATATCAACACTAGGATATAATGCAACAAGCATTAGAAGATAATACAATACGCATGTGAAAAATAATTTAATCCATCATAGAACCTAAAAAGAAAGGAATTCAGTACTTTATGCATATGTAAATCTTATGCTCTTTCATAGCCACTTGATCTGATGCACAATAAATTAATACCCTATTAATTATGGCTTTTGTTAGAAGAAAACTAACCTTCTCAGGAGGCAGATCTATGCCCAAATTTCTGCGTGAAAGAATAATGTCGTTAGCTTCCTACAATATCTCATCAAAATGGATCAACCCCTAAAAAAGTAATTATAAAAATCCATATAAAAAAGTGATAACACTTTTAGTTGCACATTATTAGAAACTTCATAATAGCATAAGTTGACTTATAAAGGAATGGAATATGTAGCTGACCTCTATATTTTCAAACTTAGCAAAAATTTGAGTATGATAAAGGTCATCCAGTTTAGAAAGATACTCACAGGCCTGTAATGTAGTGCATATAACACTATCATTGAAGTATACAAACATTTAGTTTAATAAATAACAAAAGAAAGGTTACAAACTATAGAAGCTAACATGCCATAGAAGCACATAGCTTCATGAATAGACTTTTACTTGGACAATTACTAACCAAATAAGGACAATTACCTCTACAATTAAGTTTATAGCAAACACTACATGACAAGTTCCTTGAAGGAATTTTTGAATATAGTTGGCCTACATTTTAAATAAAATATACACAAAAAAGAAAAAGAAAAAGAAAAAGAATTGGGCATGTACATTAAGCATGTATATCAACATAATATTGATAGAATAAATATATTTTCATAAATATTAAAATGAGCATATGTTGTTCTATGAAAATATGCTTATTAAAAATAGAACAATTTACACCATAAAGCAACCAAATTAATCGAAACTGCTTATCAATTTTCTAACAAACTAATCAAAACCCTAGAAATCTTAAAGCTTTCTTTTTTAATTATTTAAGATGTTAATTAACCAAGCAAACACTTATAGCCACTAAAAGATATTGTTATTTTTATACTGATTAAGAATGACCATTTGAAAAGAGCATAATCACATTGTGCCTCCACTCATTTTTTAAAGTTCTTTAATTCACTACCAAAGATCTACAGAGACATGGAAGGACATACCTTTTGTAAATGGGTACACTTTTATATATCTTCAAAGCTTTTAGAGGTTTCAACATATTCATGTTTAAATATAACCTATAAAATTAATAAAAGCCTAATAGTTTAATCGAGCATCCAAAAATAAAAGAAGCATTACAGGGTAAATTTCTAAAGCAGTTGCTTACCCCCAATACCATTACAAAGAGAATCTAAAAACACCTTATCAATTGAGTTGTAACCCTCTACCTTAGTAAGCTATAATTGTGAAAGGCAGAAGAATGAAAAGAAGCATTAGTCATGCATAAGAGTTGTTGTAGTAGAATTAAAGTATAAAACAAAATTTGGGTAGAGATGATTGTTCTTCCTTTATTATAATTATAATAGAATATGTGTTTGATTTCAATAATTATTCTCATCATCCACATGTTGATGCTAACTAAACAACTTAATCCTTAATATCTAAGTGTTACATAGATTAAAAACCATAATATAGGTAACAAAAAGGAAAAAAATTATAATATAAACACTATAAACAATTTAAATGCCAGTTACGTTAACATCATTAACCTAATCTAGAAGCTCTCCCATTTGCAATCAAACATAACCATTCCAAGCATCAACAAGGGGAAAAAAGAAACAAAACCTAATAATAGATCCAAAGATTTGATTTCCAACATGTAGGACTTTCTTGCAAAAAAGAAATTCTAAATTGCAAGCAGAATTATCAATCATGAATAAGATAAAAAAAGTGAAGAAGAATTAGCCAACATTAAAAAAAGATGTCATAGTTACCCATCATTTTGAGGGTCCTTTTCACAATTCAAACAAAAGAACACAAATAATGATTTGATGTAATTCATAGTGGAATTCCTTACTCACTTTTTGGTTCATGGTGTAAGCTTCCCCTAAATTTTACTTTATGTTTCTAGAAATGGATCCTAAAAATTAACAAGAGATGAAAGAAATTGACAAACAAATAGAATTAAGAATAAATAAAGCTTGAAGATTTTATATTGCGTATTGTGGGTGGATCTGATTTATGGTTCGAGACATAGGTGGGAGAGGGCATATTTGTTCATGATAGTAGTGTTTCCAAACACCAGCTCGAAGGAACCTTACTCGAACCAACATAACCTTGCTAGCACCTTGCTTGAGCTAATAAAACCAACACAAGTAAATAAAATCTCGCTCACACCAACAAATTGAAGAAGAAACAAAAGAGGAACTTGAAGCAATAACTCATCAATTTAGGGAATTTAAGGATTTTAGGAATTTGGGGATTTGAAGATGTCGGGGTTTGGTCGAAATTAGAGATTTGACAGATTTGTTTGATTTTAGGTTTGATAGAAATGAGAGATTTAAGGGATTTAGAGATTTAGAAATTTAAGGGTTTGTCAATTTAGAAGAAGACTAGGGCTTGTTTGATTTGAGATTTAGTGAATAGAGACCACATATGTAGTCACTATTCACTATAGAAAATGACAACATTACTTAATTGAACTAATGACCACACACTATGTGGTCACTATTTATAATGAAATTCATGATAAATAGTGACTACATATAATGTGGTCGCTATTTGTAATGAAATTCATTATAATCACAACAGAGACTCTAAAGGTTATTGGAACCTTAAGTTCCTCACTTGGTGATACGAGCAAAGGTCATTAACACCTTAGATCGTACACTTAAGAATTAATCATTTTAAGAATCAAGCATAATAAACTTTAAAGTTGAATTAGACCTCTAGAAAACTTGCTTCTAACAACCTAAATTATAAAGATTTAAAGGTCGTAATTCAAGACCTATATTATCTAAAGCCAATTTTAAACCTAGAATTACTAAGTTTGCAAAGTTATTAAGAATCCACATAACAATATCACAAAGTTATTTCAAGAACTTAAGAAGAAAATAAATTCTCATAAAAAAACTTTTAATTATCAGTAAAATACTATTTTACAGACTCATTTTTAGGTCCTTTTATAGTCTTAGAAGGCTTAAACTTACACAAATCCTATTAGAAGATGGAAAATAATCTTCTTAAGATATTCTTAAACACAATAGGACTTATATTCCTTCCTAAATACTAGTTTCTTCCTAAAACTAAATAATTAATCTCTTCCTATTGAAATAAGGAAAATATTTAAGTTTTATGATTAGTTAATAAAGAATTTAGGATTATAAAATTTTTTACCAAAAATCGCTTAAGGCCACATGGCCATATGCACGACTGTGTCACAATAGTCTACCATAAGATAGTGAAGATGCACAATCATGCACATGGTCATGTCACAACTTTCTGCCAAAATTTTGTGCTTGTCCTTGATGATGCATGATCGTGCTTCAACATTCTATTTCAATTTCTTCCTTCCATGAATTAAGGTTCTATTAAATTAAGCTAAGCCCTCCTTTTGAAGACTCCATGCTCCTATCCTTTTGCATTTGGTCTTTATGCAATTCATTATCATATTAAGACAATCTTCTTATAATTCCCCTTGCATGAAAAGCTCCAAGTGCATCTTTAAACTTCTTGAGCCTTCCTCTTATGACTGTACCTTGAAATTGAATTAGATTCTTTACATCATTATCGGGACCTTTTGTATCATTTGACTCCATTAGGCCTATTGGGCTTGTTTACATCATTTGGTCATTATCCTAATACATCAAAACAGAAATCAAAACCATCACTAAATGAAAAGTAAAATAACACGGAGCATTACATAAAAAGGGGTTGTAAAACCACTTTAAAACTATACTAAGGCCCTATTGTGAAATGAATGGAAATCCTAGGATGTTATTCCTCATCTTATTCTACAATTAGAACATTGAAACACTTTAAAAAAAGGTTTTAGAATAGTAAGAATCTGAAGGGAGAAGAAAATAAACGTTATAAAACTATATACCAAGTAAATTAGGTTATATAACCTATATAAAAGGTCACACATCTTACAATCAAGGTTGTACATCACTAGTTTTCTAAGTTTTGAAAATAAAAGAGGAAAAGAAGAAGAAGAAGATAAGGGGGATAAGGGAGGATTAGATGCCTTCTTTAATGATTAATTGCCCTTAAAGTCACACTATGAGTTTAATATCCTCCAAAATGCTTAGGGAATGCATAATGATTAAGAGAAAAGGCCTAGTTCTACCTTAAATGAGTTAAAGTTTAAGGTTTCTATGTTAAAAAGGTGTTTGAGAGTAAATTTGGGCAAAGTATTGTTAGAGCTACCCAAGCCTCTTCTTTTCTTCAAATGGGCGGCGTATTTATAGGTGTTGGATGAGTACACTAGAATTTGAATGGTTTTGGTTGCACCATAGATGCATCCAATCATAGAGAGGGAGATTCTTCTTATGTAATTAGTGTTTGCATACAGCTATATAGCTAAGAAAGTGTTGTACATCCATTTGTCAAGGTTGTGCAGTCCTAAGGTTCAAAGGGGGACCAGTTCAAGAAGATTCAAAGGGTTAGGGTTTAAATGATGGTTGTATAGCCCTATATGTAGGTTTTATAGCCTTAATTTTTAGTTGTACAACCCTACTTTCGAGGCATTAAAATAGCATAATTTAGGCCTGTGATGACAGAACAAAGCTAGTTGTTAGTATGTTTAAGACTAGAGTAAAAATTAGGATTGTGGAGGCGATGGTCAAATTTATGGTCTTAGACATCCTTATTACTTTTTCAATATTGTTAGGAAGACCATAGTACCAACCATTAAAAGGGGTGCCATCCACAATGCATTACAAGGTTTAGATTTTTTACAAGGGTGAGGTAGTGACTATTTATACAAAGGTTAGGGAAATTGTGTTAACATGAGTATGGTCGTACCATATCTCTAAGGTTTTTAAGTTGCTAGAGTTACAAATAAATGGTTTGATTCAAAGGTAATAGGAATCATGAAGAATAGGAATTGTTTCCAGATAAAGATTAGGAAAGACTTATACAGGAGTTTTAGAGTTCCTAAAGATCCCGACCCAAACTACTAAGAAAGGTCTTCGCTATAGTGGGAAAGATTCAAAGCTAGCAATGAGAGTCTTGTATAAGCATCTATCTGATTTCTTCATGAAAGAATGGGAAGTAGGGGTGAAATTAGGGAAGAAGCCATCAATGAGGACGAAAACCCATTAAATTATGACACTGTAACCGATGTGGAAAATGACATTCTTTCATATTATAGTTAAGGAAATAGATTATCTAAACTATTGAGATTCATTATGAGAGAAAGATGAAAAGAAAAAGAAATATAAGAAAGGCAAACAAATTATAGGGGAGGAAAGTGCTCAAGGATTGTAATAAGTCGCAGTTTTGTATGGCCCTCAAACTACTTGGTCATGGAATGATAAGTGGAAGTTTATTAAAAAGAAGCATGAGCAACACTTACTAGACTAAGAGTTTTAGGCGATGGGTATGGATTTTATAAAGAAGAAGTTTGAGATTACTAATCAAGATGCCCCTCTTGTGGATCTGAAATGGCAATATACTAGACTATGCAAGTTCATAAAATGCATATATAATGGGTTGATTCTAGCAAATATTGTAAATATGATTATGAGTTCCATCAAGGATGTAGGTGATGGTGAGAAGGCAAAAGATCAAGTACTAGAAATCAAGCAAGCTAAGTTGGAAGGGATAGCCTCTAGGAAAGCTTCATAAGGATTGAGTTAGGGAATAACCAAATGAAATAAGACTTTGAAAGGGTTGTGAATGTGATGGCTAGTACAAAATCAAAGAAAGGCATAAACACTGAATAGGTTAGCAACTTGAATGCAACTTGGGTGACTAACAAAGAAAGGGTTATGGAAGATGAAAAGACTAATGCCCATTTTCCAGAAGAAGTTGTCTTTCCTTATACTACTAATGTTCTTGTTTTTAGTCCATTTGAAGACGATGACATATTTATTTCCAAGTTTAAGGTAACAAATGATTAGTTTGCTTACTTATGTGATGTGTTCCTTGATGATAGTATGCATAACATGCGTCATTTCATGAGCATATTTAATACTAATTCTATGCATACTACTGTGTTTAATCTTGGCACATAAAAAATCCAAAAATCTTGCTCATTGCCAATGATGTCTACTAAATAAGTGATAAAAGGTTAAATAATTGCTCAAAAAGTACCAAAAGGCCTTTGCTTGGACATATGAGGATATGTCGAAGGTTGATTGACAAATAATTGAACATAGGATTTTGACATATCTATATGTGAGACCAGTGAAGCAAAAGCTAAGATAGATGAGGCCATAGTAGGCTCAGTTAGTTAAAGAGGAATTAACAAAGTGATTGGACGCCAAGTTCCTATAAATAGTTGATTACCTCGAATGGGTGGCCAATAAAGTGTCAGTGCTAAAAAAGGATGGGAGAGTGAGGATGAGTATGGATTATAGGGTCTTAAATAAGGCTTGTTCAATGGATGTCTTCCCTCTGCCTCGTATTGATATGTTAGTCGATAGTGTCGTGATATGTGTCATGTACTCCTTTATGGATGGGTTTTCTAACTACAACCATATCCTTATGGTAATCACTAACAACGTAAAAATAACCTTTATCATAGAGTGAATAACATACTACTATAAAGTTATGTCATTTAGATTGAAGATATCATAAGCAACATACTAACAGATGGCAACGACTTTGTTTCATGACTTGATCCATAAAAAGGTAGAGGTATAAGTGGATCATATGATGGTAAAGTCTGAGTCAAGGGAAGGACATTTTGAAGCTTTGGAAAAGTTCTTGAAAAGAGTTAACGTGAACAACCTCAAGCTAAATCCCAAAAAGTATGTGTTCAAGTTTACATTCAATAAATTGTTGGGACATATGGTGAGTGAGAAAGGCATCGAATTATATCCAGACAAGGTAAAGGCGATTCAAGACATGACCACACCGAAGACAAAAGAAGGTCTAAGGCTTCTTGGGTCACCTATAGTACATTAATAGATTCATAGCAATGCTTACTCTTATTTGTGAGTCGATGTTCAAGTTATTAAGAAAGGACCAACTAACGAAGTGGAATAAGTAATGCCAGAAAGCCTTTAAGAGGATAAAAGAGTATATGACCAACCCACCAGTGTTGAGACCCCCAAAGCTAGGAAAGTCGTTGATTTTGTACTTGAAAATAGAAGAAAGATTTATAAGGATGATGTTAGCTCAAGAGGACGAGATGGGAAATGAGAATGCAATGTATTATCTCAGTAAAAAGCTACTTCCTTAACAGTATCTGAGAAACGTATTGCATATCTTAAAGGAAAATCAATTAGATGCCAAATTAAGAAAATGTGAATTTTGGATGGAAGATATGGTCTTTGTAGGGCATGTTGTATCCAGACAAAGTGTTCAACCTAATCCAGTGAAGGTGAAAGCCATTTTAGAGTGGGATTCACTGAAAAATGTATTAGAGGTGCATAGTTTTCTCGAGTTGGTTGATTATTATAGATGGTTTATGGAAGGATTTTCCATTCTTATTGGATTATTAATATAATTATTGAGGAATAATGTAGCATTTAAATGGGATGATCAATGCCAATAGAGATTTAAGGAATTGAAGAAGAGTTTGACTATAACACTAGTTCTGATATTACCACCAACAAATGATGGATTTGTGATGTACACTGATGCATTGAAATTGGAGTTAGATGGTGTTTTGATGTAGCATGGAAAGGTGATAACTTATGCTTCTTAACAGCTAAGGCATTAGGAGTTAAATTACTATACATATGACTTAAAGTTGGCAGCCATTGTTCACACCATGAAAATTAGAAGGCATTACTTGTATGGAGAGACATTTCAAATTTTGACAGATCATATAAACTTGAAATATTTTCTAACATAGAGAGAATTGAACTTGAGGCAGAGAAGATGGATAGAATTGTTGAAGGACTATGATTGCACTATTGATTATCATCCATGTATGGCTAATGTTGTTGTTGATGCTTTAAGTCAAAAAGCCTTAGATGTTGTTGCTAGTATGGTTGGTTGTAATTTGACATCCTTGGTTAATCTTTATGCTTTAAATGTAAAATTTGAGATCGAGAATGTGGCAACATTAATGGCTACACTTCAATTAAAGCCTGTGATAGATGATAAAATTAGAGAAGTTCAAAAGAATGATCGTTATTTACGAAAAATGCTATTAAAGACACAAGAAGATAAGAAGGCTAATTTTTTTTATTAGAGATGATAAGATGATAGTGATGGGTAGTCAAAGGTTAATGATTTGAGATCATAGATTCTGTAGAAGGCACATAATGAACCTTATGTTATGCACCGTAGAAGTAAAAAAATGTATAGAAACTTGCAATCACATTTTGGTGGTCAATGGTGAAGAAAGATATAGCTGAGTTGTATCAAGATGTTTAACTTGCCAATAGATCAAAGCAAAACATCAAACACTGGTAGGTAGGTTGCATCCTTTACCTATTCTTATATGGAAATAGGGGAAAATTTTAATAGATTTTGTTATCAGTTTGCCTCAGACATAGAAAGGGCATAATGCTATTTAGGTTATTATGGATAGACTCACAATATCTGCACACTTCTTGCCTATACAATAGACATATTCACTCCATAGACTGGCTAAAATATATATCATTGAGATTGTGAGATTAAATGGCATTCCTATCTCTATTGTATTAGATAGAGATCCTTGATTTGCTTTTCTTTTTTAGAATAACTTTTAATCAACCTTGGGTACTCATTTGAATTTTAGCCTTACTTTTCACCCATAGATTGATAGCCAATCAAAGAGGACTATTCATGCATTGGTGGATATAATGTGATATTATATGTTAGAATTCAAAGGCAACTAGGATGTTTATTTGCCTTTAATGAAATTTGCATATAATAATAGCTACCATTCTAGCATTGGTATGGCACTATATGAAGCTTTATATGGCACGAAATGTAAAAGTCCAATTTGTTAGGATGTTTAAGGGATGAGATAGTTAGAGGGTCTTGAGATGATAGAGGATATAGTAGGAAAAATCCATGTAGCTAGAAAATATTTGTGATATTCTCAAGAAATGTAAAAAGGGTATATTGATAAACATAGATGAGAAATGGAATATCAGGTTAGAGATAAAGTATTTTGTACGGTTTCACCATGGAAAGGCATTATTAGGTTTAATAAACAAGGAAAGTTGAGTCTAAGGTATATTAGGCCATATGAGGTCATAAAGATAATTGGGCCTTTGGCTTATCGGTTAGCATTACCAACATAATTATCTTAGATACATGTTGTGTTCCATGTTTCTATGCTCCGAAGGTATCAGTCTGATCCTAACCATATATTATCAAAGCTATAAATTAAATTGTCTAATGATATGAACTATTACAGAGAACCATTTGAAGTCCTTGATCAATAACTAAAACAATTGAGGAATCGGGTGATACTAATGGTTGAAGTGAGATAGAGCTATCACTCGCCTAAAGAGGCCACTTGGGAAGTAAAGGAACATATAAGACGACAATATCCCTATCTATTCTTGAGCTCTAGTAGGTAAAATTCAAGGATAAAATTTTCATAAGAGAGGGAGAATTATAACATCCTCTACCTAATTCATTTGTATTTTAATTATGATATATTTGTATATATACATCACATGACTTAAGTATGAATACTTACATCATAGCATTTAAGATATTTGAATATGAATATGATGTTTACATAGTTATATTGCATATTAATCATGAACAATTAGTGAGAGTTATAAAGAAATTGTAGTTAGGATTCATGTGTAAGAAGTATTTGATAGCAAATATGAGCTGGATTCCTTTAATTTTGTTTTAAGGGCATATTGTTGTACCCATGATTTCATGACCCTAAAATATGAATTAGGCAAAGTGAAAACATGAATTTTGTAAGCTTATGTCTAATATAAATTCCTACAAAATAGCTTTCGTTAATTTGTTGCATAGAAAGAGATATTGCTCTTTGATTGTAATTGGTTGTTGTTGAAACTTGGTTAGTTATTGGTTTTATTTTCCATGAATTTTGTAGGACTAGAGTGGGAACTAGGTGAAGTGTAAAACTTCAAAGTTGTATATTCATTTATTTTCTAAATTCTTGTAAAGCATTTTTGCTTAATATTTTGTGTGTTAAGAGATTTGACTTCTTGATCAGGATTGATCCTAAAACTATTCATGTTAGAAAAGTCTAGGATTGACCACTTATTTTGGCAACCTTCAAAGCATAATTAGAGAATGTGTAAAGCATGAAAATGTTCATTTACATGTTAGCTAATTGTCCCTAAATAAGTTTTTCAATTGTACTTCTACGTTTTGAGATATGACTAATTTTACAGGATTGTTTAGTGTATAATTATACCTAAAATAGGGCAAATTTCTAAAAGTCAACATAAATTGTGTAGTGCATATTTTAGGCTGAATTTTGGATATGTTGTACCCATATATGTCTAATTTAATTGAAAAAAAAGAATCAGGTCATTTGGATTTATGGGAATAAAGTAATTATATAAATATTCTACCATGGTCGTGCTATTTTACTAGAGCATATATGCATAACAAGATGAAAATCTTACTTTATCATCATGGATTGATTTGGTGTATTAAAATAGGTCCTTGAGGCATTGAAGATAATATTAGGAATAATCCAGGACCATCCATGGCTTAATAACTTAAAGGAGGAGGTAAGTAAATAACTAATGGTACATAAACATGTGATTGGTTAAATGCTATGAACTTACACTCTATGGATTGAAATCTTATTTATAAGATGATGTTGATGAATACTTGAATGAAAAAATCATTAGACTTTGATTATTTATTTTTATGAGATGCTGATTGAGAATGAAAGTATATTGTGATACTATTTGCCAAGGTTGATGGGTGTCATTATTAGTCATTATATTGCCAAATTTTTGTTGGATCCATTAATGAATGGCTAATAAATGATTATTTGATATTGTTTAAGCAAGTAATAATATTTTTATAGTCTATATGGCGATGACATATAAAAGCCTATATGGCAATGATGTTTTACAACTTATGTGGCAATGATATTTATAACATGTGTGGCGACAACATATGATAGCTTGTGTGGCAATGATATCTATAGCTTGTGCTGCAATGATATCTATAGCCCGTGTGACAATATTATATGATAGCTTGTGTGGCAATAATATTTGATAGCCTGACTGGCAATTTTATTTTATAGCTTGTGTGGCAATTTTATTTTATAGCTTGTGTGGCAATGATATGCTATAGCCTATGTGGCATCAAAATATAATTGCCTTTATGGTAATAACATTTGATAGCCTATGTAGCATTAAAGATTTAAAACTCTTTTATTTCGTGCATCGTGAGATGATGAGTTATTTGTATTCAAATGTTTGTTATGGTGATTAAAGTATCATTATGTGTTTACTTTCTCAGTATGCAAGCTCACTCATTTGCATTAAATTTTCTTTCAGCAAGAGTAGACTTGAGATTGTATCCAATTTGGATTTTGAAGTTGTTGCCTAGTAGTTTGATAGAGGTAAGGCAAGTTTGTAGTTTATTAGCCTTTTAGTTTGTTTAGCCATGTATATTTTATTGTAAGTAGTTACTATGTTATAATACAATAAACATAGTATTCAAAACAATTGAAGAAATGTCTTTTAATGATAAAGGAATGACATAAGAGAATTTTAATGATGTTATGTAACTTTAGCATTCCATGTTATATGAATGAGTCAATGCACATGCTTTAGAAATAATTAGTATTTAGGATGTCACAAGTATCACCAGGTAGAGAGGACTTGTTTACAACTGGTCTAGCCCATGAAGAAGTTGAGGCACTATTTCCAATCATATTCTATGGAGGTGGTTTCAAAGTTTGACCTAGTCAAATACCTACATGAGGCCCTTTCCTTAACTAGAACATTGGCAAAATGGTCAATATTATTGGCTGAATTTTATATCAAATACATACTAAGAAGGTAATTAGAGGTCAAGCAAATGTAGAATATTTTGCACAATAACCGATTGAAGAATGAGAATCCAAACTTCCTTAATTGCCATATGAAAGGTTAGAAGTGATTGAACCTTAGGGTTGGAAGGTGTACTTTGATGGAGCAACGAACAAGAAAGTACTAAGTATGGGTGTAATTTTGATATCACTAGATGGAGAACTTCTTCCCGTGCCAAAAAGATTAACTTCAATGTGACTAATAACATGGCTAAATATGAAGCTTGTACATTTAGGTTGGAACTTTTATTACATATGAGGATTAAGATAGTTGAAGTGTTTAAAGACTCATTATTAGTTATCTCTCAAGTGACTAATGAATAGGAATTAAGAGAGGAGCAATTGAGTTGATTTTTGGAGTACTTGAAGATATTGGTGTATAATTTTCAAAGAATCATATTTTATCATTCACCACGAGAGGAGAATGCAATGGTTAATGAACTAGCAACTTTTGTTTCTATTTAAAATGGGATGAAGGCAATGCCGATGAAACCACTCATTTTTAGGCCTTGCAAAATTTCAAAGCCCATAATCTAAAATTGTGGTCATCGGGGAACTACAAGTAGGACAATTTGTTGGTACCATCCTTAGGGAATTGGAGTTACCACCTAACTTTGGTTGGGACTAAAATCTTAGGAAGGTGAAATCTAAACCTAATCTAAGTCAATTAGAAGGGCCATTTCATCTTCACCCCATCAGAGACCGGGTTTGAAAATTGGGTACAGCTTGGGGAAGAGGTTAAGCACCCCCAAACTACCTAAATATCAAGATTTGGCCTTCACCATCTTTGGTTCACTTTTTAATATCTTAACAAAGTTATTGATTAGTCCAATTAACACCCCTAAACATGCATCTTAGCATATATCACATATTCAAATCAAATAATTAACTCAAAGGGGTAAGAGTCATGCATCATGGTAAAGGGGATTAACATGCATTGTCATCTATTCATCCATATTCAAACTTCAAAGAGGAAGTAGCAGTCATGCATTCATGCTAAAGGAATAAGCATGCATTGCCATCCATTATTCATGAGCACATAGTGTGACCATTGAGACCAACTTGTGGTTTTACTCAAATATAACACCTACACCAAAAAAAAAAAAAAAGAATAAGTTAGTAAATGAAACATGCAAAAAACAAACCAAATAAACTCAAATCATAATGAATGAATATAACACATATTACCACCTCTCCCATGCAAAAAGTGCCTAGGTATGCATCTAAATCCATAATATCACATCCCCACATAACTATCCAGCAAGCATGTAAAATCAGAACACATGAACCATAAACATCAAAAGAAGTAAAACATGCAATACAATGTATTTGAAGGATGCTTAATGCCCTTAGACAGAAATTCATCGTAAGAAGGATCATAGGATTGATGAATCTTTAACTTATGTAGCTCTAAAAGAGCATGGCATTCATATGTACCACTAACCATGTAGAGTTAGCATACAACATAATAATGAGGAAGATTGAGGGCTAAAACATTATTCACATGTTTTAAGCATAAACATATTTATAAAAAGGAATCTCAAGGTCCTTGGAATCCTAAGTTCCTCACTTGGTCACTATCCTAAATAATCAAAACAAAATCTTAACATCACACAGAATCCTAAGTTCCTCACTTGGTCACTATCCTAAATTATCAAAACAAAACCTTAACATCACACTAAATCATAAATAAAGGGACTTGAAGCATTACATGAACAGAAGTTGTAAAACCACACCAATGTCACATTTTGAGATGAATAGGGATCTTAGGATGTTATTCCTCATCCTATTATATTACTAAAACATTGGAAAATCTTAAAAAGGGTTTTGAAGAAAGGAAATTTAAATGGAGAAGAGAAAAAAATAACTTTATAAAAACTGTCTACTAGTCAAACTAGGCTATACAACCTAATATTAGGGTTGTACAACCCAGGTGAGGGGCTATACAACCAACAATCAAGGTTGTACAACCCCTACTTTTAAAGTTTTAAAATTAGGAAAGAAAAAAGAGGAAAAAAATAGAGGCAGTGAGCGAGGTTTTTCCTAGATGGCTCGGGTGTTTTTATGCTCTCAAAGACTCATGAGTTAATATTTTCCTCTAAAATGCTTAGAGAAGGCACAAAGTTGAAGAGATTAGGTGTTGTTCTACCTTAGAATGAGTTGGGGTGAGTTAGGCCTTAGGGTTTCTAGGTTTGAAAGGTGTTTGAGAAGTAATTTTAGTAGACTAACCTTAGGGTTTTCAAGCCCCCCTCTTTCTTCAAATAAGGGGATATTTATAGATAATGGATGGGTACACAAGGTCAGAAACAGTTTTGATTGCTCCATGGACATCTCCAATCACAGAAAGGGAAATGAATCTCCTAGAATTACGGCTTGCATGTGGGTTGTACAACTAATAATGGTTTATACATCCATCTGTCAGGGTTGTACAATCCAAAGATTTAAAAGGGGATGAGTTCCAAAAGGTTCTCAAGGCTAGATTTAAGGTGGGTTGTACCATGTACATTTATGAGTTGCACATCCCTGCTTGATGGGCTATACAAACCATTAACCTTTTAGGCTTAGTCTTAGGTTTCTCCAAGGTATCCTAGGGCCTTTCATCTTTTCTTTGGCAGTTTCTTTCACGTTATGGGGAATATATTTAGTGATTTTCATCATCAGGCTTTGCATCTAGAGGTCTAAAATCTGATGATTATACTTTGTTCTTTTTTATAGGACTTGGAAAATAACATTTGATAAATGATTATTTGAACAAGTCTTAACAAAGTAAAGCAAAGAATGTAAACATTAGTAAGGATAACTAAGGATACAAGTCTTTAGTAGCTCCTTGACTAGGTTCTAAAGTGGTTTTGATAATTTTTCAGCAACTCTCAAGTAGGCATTAAAGTGGTTCTGGCGGCTTTTCTAGTATGTGCTAGGTATTTTAACAACTCTTCAGTAGCTCTCAAGATGGCACTGAAGTGGTTCTCCTTAGTAGCCCTCTAGAAAGTACTAAGCTTCTTGGCAGCACTCTAGTAAATATCAAGGTTGAATTTCACCTTTCAACAACCTACTAGTAAGTATTGGAGTTGATCTCCTTAGCAACTCTTTAGCAGGTACTTAGTTTTTTTACAGCCCTCTAGCAAGTACCAAGGTTGAATTTCACCTTTAAGTAGCCTTTTAGCAAGTACTAGAGTTGATCTCCTAACAGCTTTTAATAGGTATTAAGCTTCTTGGCATCCCTTTAGCAAGTACCAAGGTTGAATTTCACCTTCTAGTTGTTATCCCTTGGAGTCCTAGAAGGGGGTTGAATAGAGTAATGACAAATTTACAAATTCAAACTAAATGCATAAATAAATGAAGAATCAACATACAGGATTTATAGAGGTTCGACATAATTTGCCTTCATCATTTTCTCTAGTATTTCCATTAGAGCCTCCACTATTTTGACAGCTTAAGATGAGATCAACAACCTTTACATAAATAGGTTTATAGGCACTATCAAACTTGTATAGGTGATAGATTTTTAGGCATTATCAACATCTTATAAGTAGTTCATAATTACTACTTAAACCTTTACCCAAAGTAGCTTTCAGGTACTATGTTAAACCTTTCTCAACACTGAGTTACATAATAAGAGGCTATAACATTTTAGGGAAAGGAATACTCTCTCATTCAGTAAGATTGGTAGCTCAAATTACATTCACAGTATATGTTTAATGTGAGTGAGAAAGTAAAGAAGTTCTCAAGATGTTTGTCCTTTAAATTCTATTTAAAAGGTAACTCTTTTAGTTCCCTCTTAAGCTTAATCAATAAATGTCTTTTTGGATGTTAGATCACTCTTTGTTTAGAGTGTAATAGTTTTTTTTTATTGAGAATAGTTTTCATAATGGACTACTAACTGAATAGAATGATTCTTTTATCTATTTCTATTGATAGTGGTTCCTTTTATAAGCAAAATAAGGAACTAGCCATTAGAAAAGAGTTGTCACTTCTCATTACAACTATGAGCAATTAACACCCATTTAAGAATTTTCACTCCCATTATTGAGGCATCCATAATTGTTGATTTCACATAGATGGGAGGTTGTCAGATAATATTTAACTTCAACGATCGTTGGACCTATCAAAATGCCTATTGAAAGTAGCTATTGAAAGTTGTAGATTCAAGGTTCTCCATTTTCCTATTTTTATATGTCCATTTACTTTTTCTTTAATGTTATTGGGGTATAAGTAATTGTCATTGTTTTAATCCATAATGCTCATTATAGTATGCTCAACGCTTATTGTTGATCTCCAGAAAATGTGATCTTTATGCTCTATTTTTCAAAATCTTTTAAAGTGATTTTAACACCTATTGGAGTTTTTATAATGCCCATTATAAACATCTCTACATCTATTGATTATTTGAGTGTACCTCATTACGAGGTTTGGAAGTTATAGCATAAACTATAACACTTTTCCAATGTTTGTTCCAAAAGTACAATGCCCATTGCAAGGTTTAAAGAGTAAGACTCAACCTTAAAGCACTTGTCCAACACCCATTGTTAGGTCTAGAGAGCATAGGTCATACTAAAGCACTAGTATTGTGAATGTAGTAATGGTCATTAGGAGCTTCAACTGAGTTGGCTTTGATTTTCACTTTTTAGTACTTAGAGTTTCTCAACCTTTGATCCAATTTATCCCCAATTCTTATGGTTCAAAGAGTTTATATACGTGTAAGATTTAAAACAAATAATATTAGGCAAAGAGTAGTCCTAAGTTTTGTTTATGATCATAAAAACAAGAACAAGGAACCTAGAAGGTTCAACACTCTCCCCTTTCTTGATGATGACAAATAATTTTCCAAAGATAATAAGGATAAGCAAGTTGATAGCACAACAAGTCAAGTTATCAATGTTTAACTTCCTCTTAACCTATTAAGGTTACTTATAAAATTATCATGTACCCTCCCCCTTAATTTGTTCTTTCTTGCTTTATCTCTTTTCTACTTCTTAAGATGTGCTCATATTTCTCTCCCCCTTTGGCATTATCAAAAAGAAGAAAAATATCATGTAAAGAAAATGAAATGCAATAGAAAAAACACAAGTAATCTTTTTCATTCTTAAAGAGAGGGTATGAAACATATAGTCCATCATCAGCTACATTTGCAAAAAAAAAAAAAACTAAAAAAATATAAAAAAAATTATGAGATGGGTCATGAAAAGGAGTAATTTAGGAAAATGAGTTAAGGGTTGGTTCTATAGGTTCTATAAGTGTTGCAGGCTCCTTAAGGTCTATTAGGTTCTTAGTTTCTTAGCTCTTTTGAAGTTGTACAATTGGCTGCTCTTGATCAATTGGGCTCCCTAGTTATAGATTTAACCCTTCAGCAATCCAATATGTGTTTGAGTTACATCCTTCAGCTAAGATTTCAGCTTGTTCACATTTTGATGGAGGATAGTGGAGGAAGCTTTAATTCTTCTAATAGTAGTAATGAGTTGTTCAAGTTATTTAAGAACTTTATGCTCAAAGAGGGATAAAGATTGAACATGTTCACCAATTTTAGTAACACTTGCAATTACGACTCATGTCATAATAACTTCTTTAATGTTTTCATTACCTTCTATATCTTAAGGAATAACTCTTTCACAATTCACCAACTTTATCAAACGACTATCCCATCGTTGCAGGATTTCATACTAAATAGTATAGTTTCACCTATTAGCTCATTTACAGGTAGCTTCTCTAATGTTAAGTCAAGATCTTCAAGCTCTTCCACAGTTGAGGGTATGGCTTTCACCAATTTGGCTATCTTTGTGATGTAGTAAGCCATCATAAAGGCATTTAACTTGCCCACTTAGCTATCTAACCTTTGAAGTAGTAGCCATGGTATGTCTACATTTTATTTATTCTTCATACACCATAAGTATAAAAGATCTGTTAGGGTGTAGTTGCTAATTAATTGATCCATGTCATTGATGTTCCAAACTATGAAATGATGGGCAATCATTAGGGCATGGCTTGTGATCTTAGAAGCTTTGTTGTTGTCACTGTTATAGTTAATAGTCCCATATATTATGGACTTCTAAAACTGATTGACGTCAATCTTTAAGGATGGAGGAGGTTCTATCAATCCATTATTTGTTGCAATAAAACATCTTACAATATCATTTTTATGAATTAAATAATTTTTTCCTAAATAATCTAAATTTGATAGTGTCTAGTTCAACATGCATATCATAATCATTTCCTAGAACTTCTAGAGCTGGAAGAAACTTAACTGTTAACTCTAAATAAGCAAGTTCCTTGATGTAGCAAAAGAGTTCGCAACTAATTCCAATAATTTGTTCTTCCACTTGCTCTGTTTAATGGTATCTCTATAAATCATTCCACTCTAAAAATTCTCTAATACACAGTTGTCGTTTTACTAGTTCTATTGCCATACCCTTCTCATTAGTGATTTTAAGATACAACTGATGAACTAGTGCTACAACTACATCTTTAGAAAGGATTTAGATATTTGCTCTATTCTAAGTTATTGTAATGCCTTTCATTTTCCTTTAGATTAATAGGATGCTTTGACTTTCTTTGTTTATGGTTGAGTTGCTAATGATTATGCAGCTCTTTTCTTATTTTGAGCCAACATAAAAGCCAGGTTTTCCTCAATTTATGAGCTAGATCTAGAAGAGGAAGGATGGAGATTCTTTCTTGCGACTTGTTTAAATTTGTTGGAGGTATCAATTTTAGGTGCCATTAAGAATGGGATTAAGCAAATGATTAAGTAACAGAGATGAGTAAGATGTAAAAAAAAACATAGCTGATGTAAAAAAATGGGATTTAAGAGGTTTAAATAAATGTTCAACGGGTCCCTTCTTTTTTGAAAAATGATTGTTGGATATAGTTAATGGTCATGTCAATAATGATAATGGTTGTTGGAAACAATTAAATGGCCATTGAATATGTTTCTTAGTCAAAAATTGAGTTAAAACCAATTTTTTAATGAAACAAAGGTACTTTAAAGCTTAACTGATGAATATTTACAATCAAATTCAATGAAATGATCACAAATTTAATTGAATTTTGGACAAGGTAATCATAATCATTCATAGTTAAATTGTTTAATCAATGTGATCAAATAGCAATAAATGCGACAAAGTTCAAAAGAAAGTTCAGAAAGAGATAAACCTAATTGAAGCTTCTTCAAGGTATTATCATCTATCATACCAAGTTCCCTTTTAATGAATTGCATTCTCTCATCACAAAAAGGTTTAGTGAAAATATTTGCCAATTGATGGTTAAAATCAACAAATTCCAATACAATGTTGTCATTATTTACATGATCTCTAATGAAATGATGTCTTATGTCTATATGCTTTCTTCTAAAATGTTGAATGGAATTTTTAGACAAGTTTATAGTACTAGTATTATTGCACTTAATAGCAATTTCCTTTACAATAACTTTTTAATCAAGAAGGTGTTGTTTCATCCATAAGATTTAGGCACAACATAGACCAGCTACCACATACTCAGCTTCTATAGTTGACAGAGCAATTGAGTTTTGCTTTTTGCTACTCTAAGACACTAAGCATTGGGTAAGTAATTGACATATGTCTAAAGTGCTCTTTCTATCTAAGGTACAACCAGCAAAGTCAGTATTAGAAAATAGATTTAATTCAAATGAAGAACTCTTAGGATACCAGAGTCCTAAGTAAGGAGTACCAACAAGATATTTTCATATGTGTTTTATAATTCATTAGGATTATATTGATATCTAGCACATAAACAAACACTAAACATAATATCAAGTCTAGAGGCTGTGAGATATAGTAGACTGCCAATCATACCTCTATATAGTTTTTAGTCCATATTCTTACCATGGTCATAGATGTCTAGCTTGATGTTAGTGCTCATTGACATTTTATAAGGTTTACTGTTGTCCATGCTAAATTTTTTGATTAGTTCCTTTATATATTTGGCTTGGATGATGAAGATTCCTTCCTTACCTTGTTTGATATGTAATTTAAGGAAAAATTTAAGTTCTCACATCATACTCATCTCAAACTCATTCTTCATTACTTTCAAGAAATCTTTACATAAGCAAACATTAGTGGCACCAAATATGATATCATCTATATATATTTACAATAATAGTATGTCTCTATTCTTTTTCTCATAAAATAGAGTTGTATCCACTAATCCTTAGGAAAACCTTTCTTTACAAGAAAGTTGCTCAATCTCTTATACCAAGCTCTTGGAGCTTGCTTCAAGCCATGCAAGGCTTTGGTGAGCTTATACACATGATTAGGAAAGCAATTGATTTCAAATCTAGGAGGTTATTTAATAAAGACTTTTTTTAATGTAACCATTAAGAAATGCACTATTGACATCCATTGGTACAATTTGAAATTCATATGGGATGCAAATGCAAGGAGAATTTTAATGGCTTTAAGTCTAGTTATAGATGAAAAAGTCTCATCAAAGTCAATCCCTTCTTCTTGGTTGTAGCCTTTACCTACTAACTAAGCCTTGTTTCTAATGATGACTCCATGTTCATCGAGTTTGTTCTTATAAACCTATTTAGTTCCAATTATAGAATGGTTATGAGATTTAGGAACTAAGGTCCATACTTTATTTCCTTCAAATTGATTAAGCTCTTATTACATAGCAAGGACTCAGTGTTTATCTCTAATGGCCTCATTTATGGATTTGGGCTCAATAAGGGATACAAAAGCAAGATTAGTATATGCATTTCTAAGAGATGATCTGGTTGATACAAGATTTGATGGATCACCAATAATAAGATATCTTGGATGATCTTTCTTGTAAATTCAATCCCTTTCCTGTTGAGTTTGCTATTCACTAGGAGTTAGAGGAGATGGATCTTCATTTCTTTCATTTCTCATATCTTGTAGTTTATCCAAATGTTTTCCTTCTTCTCTAATGTTTAGCATACTCATGAGAGCCATAAGATTATCAAATCTTCTTTTGTTATTGAATAAGAGAGGTCAGATTCATCAAATACAATATGCATAGACTCATTTACAATAAGTGTTGTCTTGGAGCAGTAGATGGACACGACCCACATGTTCCATCTTCTCTTAGTTAGTGAAATGATGATTACACTTGAGGACTTTACATTTTATACCATACTGTGGTTTGCGAGTATTTCTATGGTGCATGAGCCAATGCTTTAGATAGACTACTTGTTGAGGTTCTTGGGCTATGTTCCCCTGCTCAATGGGATAGGAATTGTTGCCAGATCTAATATATAGACCGACGCACCTCACAAGTGAGGTGGTAGGCTAGCATGCACATTATTTTCTACTGTATACCCTATCGGGTGTTTGTTCTCGAGTTCTTTTAATGTGGTTGAGCTTTATTTAGTGTCAGCACTGGAAGACCTAGGCATGTTGCACCATTTTGATTAGGCATCATAAGCACTAGCATACCTTTACTGGTACCTCGATCGGTGCTCTTGAGGCACGAGATACATGTGTGGGGTATGAAGGGTCCTCATTGTAAGTATCCTTTTATTTTTCTCATTTGAGCTGTATTTGATTGCTTTGAGACTAATGTTATCCTTATTGATAAGCGAGGGGCATTGAGCTAGGTCTGCTAAAGGGGTTGGACCCTAAGGATGAGTTTGAATGAACTGAGGCAATATTGTCTCCATTTTTTTTGTCAAACTTTGATATTTTCATTTTCCAAATGCAAATGCATAATTGTGGCTCCCTGAATGTATGTTTTCAAGTGCGCATTTTATCATTCTTTTCATGTATGTGTTTTTCAGAGCATATACTTATGCTAATTTTACCCCAAAGGCTTAGCTTTGTTTAGGCTTTGCCAAGGGCTATATAGACTCAGTTAGAGGTTGTAAAGTCTTGCGAATCTTTTCTTCCTTTATAAAAACCCACTTTACATCTATTTTGTATGGCACTATTTCTAGCCTCTAACCCATATCAAGAACATTCCTACAGTATTTTTCACCTCAAATCTGGTTTGCTCTACCATTGACGAGTCTTTCAACTATTTGTTATCTCTCTGCTACGTACCTCAACACTCACTTTTTATGGGTAGCCTTTAACTTATGGGATTCCACCACCCATAATTTCAAATTTGGGTATGCAATGATTTGTCCCTTGCTAGAGTAGTTTGACATCATTCTTGGTTGTCACATCACAGTTGTAGGTGTAATCACACTACCTCAACTGGATTATCCATATGTACGAAAGATGTTAGAGCAATTTGACATATAGTATGAGGAGGTACCTAAGTACACATTGGGCGAGGAGAAGATCCTTATGGCCTCTTTCATAGCTCTTTTCCATTCTAGAGGCCATGCTTGGGCAGTGTAGGCTCATATTATTACAACTATTCTAATGGACAAGTATTTATTATGAAGAGAGGATGGAGAGATAGATCTATAAATTTTACCACTCTTAGAATAGGCTAAGTCAGGGAGGACCGCAATGCCATCTATCTTGGGTGAGACCATTGTTAGACTTGATAGAGTTGCTCTAGGTGTTAGCGATTCTTTTATAGATAGCCCACTATTACTTCAAGTAAGAGCTCCTCTTGCAGTAACTTTTCTTATGTGTTTATTAATTATAATTTTTCTTTTCATTTTTTATTTACCCTAGCTTTTGCTTGGACCGCCCTTGTAGGTTTTCAATCCAGTGGCCCGCTCACTTTTGCTTAAGGTTGCCCTTTTTAGGATTTCAAACTAATGAGTATATTTCTATTTCCTATCTTTCCTTATTTTCTTTTTTTTTTCTTTCCTTTTTCAAATATGGCTACAAGAGAGATTGGAACCATTGGCTACCCACCATTGATGTGAGGTTCTACTACCTACAACATCATTCAAATTGTCATTTATCAAGGCCAGCTATTACTAAAGCCAAATGGGCTTAGTGGATGTCTCACACTATGGCCACTGACATTCATTGGAGCTGCCCATGGTGAAATTTATCACATGTTACTTTGAGGACTTATAGAGATTACATCATTCTTCCTTCATTGGCTTTAAGCATGTTTTATGACCCAGTTCGCTTGCATTGCCAGTTCAGCACTCTTCAATTTAAGATGTGATTCCTTTATTTGTCGAAAGTCTTTTGTCACAACGCTTCCTGGATAAGGTTGAGACTACATGAACTAATCGTCACATCTATGAATTCTACGCTAGTCGGGATCCATAACCTGATGACTATGCAAACTACATGGTATGGTTGCACAATTTTTAGATCTATAGTAATCTCATATGTAAATACTCAATGATATTTTTAAAAAAAAAAAAAGAGACTATTTTATTTTTACTTCTAGTTCAAAAGTATGTGTGAGTCATTCACTTCAATTATGCAAATGTATTTTCATTTAATATTATGCTTAGCACGAATCATTTACATTTTGCATATTTAGACATTAATTAAATGCATGACTTCCACTCTTAACATTGGCACATTAGATCATCCCATTATCTTGCCTAACGTCTTTTCTTTACTAGTCTTTTGCTCATCCATCCATGTTCGTTGCTCAACTATTCTTTTTATGGCCTTATAATGGTCAGTTGCACTCTATCGACTTTTACTTTATTTATTTTATGCATTTTTGTGCTCTAACTTTTGCCTAAGCCACCCTTTTAGGTTTTCAACTTAGCAAGTTTTTCTTTTTCTTTTTTTCTTTTTCTTCGTCCTTTTTTTCTTCATGCCCTAATTTTTATCTAAGCCACCTTTTTAGGTTTTTGGTTTAGCAAGCTATCTTACATTTCACACCTCACATGAAATACTCATTCAACTAGTCTATGTTCATTGGCTAGGTAAATTCATTCCTATCTATATCTATTAGTTTCATTGCACCACTTGAGTATATTTGGTTGACCACGTAAGGATCTGCCCACCTTGGCCTAAGCTTCCCTCAAGGATCTTGATTTTGTGGTTGGGCGGCCTTTAGTACCAAATCACCAACCCTTATCATGCTTGATTGAACATTTTGTTAAATGCACAGGCTATTCTAGCTTGATATGACTAGATGTGATATAAGGCCTTTAATATCTTTTCATCCAACAGGGCCAATTGCTTAAGTCTACTATTTGTTAATTGGTACTTAGGAATGCCAAACTCAAATAATACTCGTAAGGACTTCACTTCTAGCTCAATCGATAGCACTGCTTACGTCTCATACACCAAAGAGTACGATGTCATCCCAATTGATGTCCTTACCATAGTTCAGTAACCCCATAAAGCGAAAGGTAATTTTTTAAACCAGTCTTTACATGTTTTGACCATCAGTCATCCTTTTGTACATTACACCATCATAGTCTTCAGATCACATCTTTACCCTTTTCTCGACCTCCTCAAGGTATTGGATATCAACATAACCTAATATGTTGATGTGTTATTAACCTTTTTATCCATAGCCCTTAAAAAAATTATTTTCCATCATAAAAAAAAAAGACAATGTTGAACCTTCTAGGTTTCAAGTTCTTCTTTTGATGATTACAAACAAGACTTAGGACTAATATTTGCCCAAGTTTGTTTGCGTTAAAAATTATAGGTTCATCAATTCCTAAAATTGTAATGAGTGGAGAAGAATTTGCCTTTAGCACATTTGAGTTGAAGGTAAACTCTTTAATTATGAATAAATAAAAGTCAAAGCGAATTCAACTAAGCAGACCGACAAGAATTACCTATTTATCAACAGGCATAACACAAGTGTTCATGTCACTCTAATTTTCATAACAAGGGTAGTGTTTTCACATCAGGCATTAAACTAAACCTCATAACTGGCGTTGTGCTTTCATAATAGACTTTGGAAAAGTGTTATAGCTTAAGTAATGCTCTCTAGACCTCGCAAGAAGCATTATCCTTTTATAGTAAGCATTGAAAGTGTTCTAGATTGAACTACATCTTTTGGACCTTCTAATAGGGTACACTCAAATACTTAATAGACGTTGAGATGTTTTCAATGGGCATTACAAGAACTCTAATAGGTGTTGAATCACTTATATAGTTTTTGAAAAAATAGAACATAAAGACCATATTTTCTAGAAATCAATAATAGGTGTGGATCATACTTCAATAGGCACTAAGGTTAGAATTAAAGACCATTGCTAATCTCCAACGACTATTGAAGAAGAAGCGTTTTAACAATTAAAAAAAGAGAGGAAAGGAAAAGCCCTGTTGCATCACTCTCTATAGTTACTTTCATTAGGTGTTTTAATAGGACCAATGACTATTGAAGTTAAAAATTGACTATTAACCACCCATTTGCTTAAAATCAACAGTGGTTGTTACCTTAGTAACGAGCATGGAGTTTCATCAATCCCTTGGCACCAAGAAGGGGGGTTGAATTGGTGTATAAAAATTTCAAAAACAAAGAAGAGAGGAAGAAGAATGAGTAGAATGGAGACAACAATTTATAGTGGTTCGGGTATAATCGACCCTACGTCCACTCCCTAATTTACCAATTGGGTATTTCACTATCTCAAGGTGTTTTCAAGCTCGCACCCAACTTGTACAACTTGTGTTTTGATGGCTTACACACAACCTTACAACAATGTGTTTTTAGGCTAACACATATCCTCACTCAAGTGAGTTTCACTAGGCTTACACTTAAACCTATCTTGAAGTGTTTTTGTGGGCTCACACTATAACCTTACGACTTGGTGTTTAATGCTCACACCTAACAGTTACAATTTCATAAAGAGAATTGAAGAAAATGGGTAGCAAAGATTGAGAGCTTTAAATACTTGTAATAAATTTCTTAGCCACCTCATTCATGGTTGTTTGGTGAAGTACTTATATCCAAACTTCAGTAAAGAGACGTTATAGATCATAACTTATCAAATCTTTGAGACATGCTTGATAGATTTCGCATTAAATGCTTGACAGTCTCAATTTGCGGTTGCTACTACTCATTAGCGGTCGCGAAATCCAAATTCCTGAAGGAAAATCCCGTTTGTGTCTAACGACTAGTCCACGTGGCAGCTTATGGTTAGTTCACCAGGAAAATATAGCTTTGCCTTTCACCTACTTTCAAAAGTAGCGTTCGCAAGGTTTCTTATATAGGACACGACAGAGAATGTGAATTCGTCTGCCAAAAATGGTCATCTTCTTCTTTACGATTAACAGTCGCTACCAATAAGATGCCTTTGCAAAATTTGACTTCCAACGGTCTACTGGGACATTTGTCATGTCGTGGTTATGGACTTGCTTCCCTCTTCAGTCACTTTGAAATTCGTGGTCACAACTAAGGCGTGACTTACACTGCGAAATCGTCTGCCAATTTTGGACTCCTTCATTTGGATGAATCGCGGTCGAGAATAGCTCCGCGATTTAGCCTGTCTACTTTATAGCAAGCTTCCTCACAGATCGCGATCGCGAATACAAAGTAGCGGTCGCTATTTAGAAGCCACTTTTTATACTTGAAGATTTTTGAGCTACATCCAACTTCCAATTTAGATAAAAGCTAAAGGCTCAAAACAATACTTATTTGAAACATTAGACATGATCAATCTCCTTTGTCTAAATCAAAAGAGGTCCAAGACTTAGGGTTAACTACCCTAGTCCAACAATCTCCCCCTTTTTTATTTTGGCAACTTAGATTGATCCTAAGTAATAATAACGCAAAAAGAAAAAAAATGAAGTTAGAGTGTAATATGATTCAATGAATACTTAAGACAAAAAATTGCTAAGTACATCATTCATTCAAACAAAGTGAATTTAAAAATAATAATTATGATGCTCCCTCTTAACTTATGCTATAATTTTTGATATTCTCCCCCTTAAGCTTAGATTCATACAATCTCTCCCCCTTTGGCAATATCAAAAAGAGAGTGCATAAAGAAAGAAAAAGTAAATTCATGCATAAATATTGATGAAGAGCAAAAGTAAATATTAAAAAGCATTCGATAATAATCACATAAGATCACAGTATAGAAAAGAAATAACTTTTATTTATTTATAACTATGGGATCACAAACTTTTAAACATAAAGAAAAGAAAAGAAAAAAATACAAAGACATCCCTAAACTAGAAAGTAGGAGACCCATCATCACTAGAAGTGTCTCCAACTTATGCAAGTGTTATTCCCTCAGCTTCATCTCCATGTTTAACTTCATTTTCATTGTCATCTCCATCTTCCATATCTTTAAATTTAGTGAAGTCCAGAAAATGATAAAGAGGGACTCCTAGTTTCTCTTAGAGATCCACCATATCGCTGTGAAGATGTGAAAGGAAAAGGAACCTTCGCTTCATCATCCTCATCAGTTTGTCTAACTTTCGATCTAAGGTGGCAAGAGACAACTTTGTCTTTGCTTTTAGTTGAGGAGGAGGAGAAGGAGAGACTTATGTTGTTCCTTCATCGATTTGAAGCCTCTTTCGTTTTGAAACTTGAGAGGACTCCACTTTCTTTGTCTCTACCACGCCAAGAGTATAAGTGTAAGTGTCCAAATGAATGGCCTTGGTGTTTATGAGATAGGTTAGGTCAAGGAAGTTTTTAGAGGGAAGGACCTTCTTAGTAAGGAATTTTTCTTTCTCCTCATCAAGTGCTCCAACAAAACGGTAGATGGTTGTAATGTGGGAGGGGAGGAGAAATTGGCTTTTAGGTTTTGTACTCATGTGGATTAGTTGATCCAGAAGGTAGCGGCCAGTTTGAATAGTTTTTGACAAGGCAAAATAAGAATGCTAAGTCTTTTTATGAAACCTTCTCATTCCCATCACCCTTCGCATTGATGGAGAAAGTGATAATCCGATGAAGGATCCACAAAGGCAAAGTTTTTATGTGTTTGGAGAGAGAAGAACGGGGGTCGTGTTTGGTTTCAATGGAAATCTCCAACCAAAATTTGGAGTAGATTACATCAAATGCGGAGATGATGAAGGGTATGTCTTCTCCAACTTGTAAATTGAAAAGAGAAGAAAGTTCGTCGAAGGTAATGAAATAAGGGTCGCCAAAGCCTCAAAATACTAACCCGTACTGTCTCACCCTTGAGTTGGCTTTGCAGCTCAATTGCACAATGCACATAAATTCTCGCACCACCTCCTCATACCCGGGTTCATCTCGGAAGATGAACTCGTTCTAACCAAGATTGGACATAAATGCACGAATTTCATCATTGAGACCCAAGGTTTCGAACATGAAGGTGGAAGGAATTTTGTTGGGGACAATCACCTTGGAAGAGTTTGCCATGTATCTTTCTTTCTCTTCCTTGGTTATGCCCTTTATGAAGTGAAGGGCAAGAGGTGCAGAGGGTTGAGCCACTACTTTGCCCTTATCTGCTTTGGAGAACTTCTTTAGGGCCATGGCAGAAAATGAAGATTGCTTTGAAGGAATTGAGAGAATTTTGAGAGAGTGAGAATGTTTGAGTGTTGTGAGAAAAACACTGTTGAAGGGGGTATTTATAGGCTTGAATAGGTATGAAAATGGTAACAAATGACTATAAATTGGTTAAATGAAGGGTTGGAAATGGTTGGCTATCAAATCACATAAATGCGAGGCAGTTACTCAAATTCATGTCCGCGAAAATGGAAGTAGCGACTGCAAATTGTGAGTCATCAAGGATAAGAATGAAACCCTTTTGAAAAACATGTGATCCCCTAGAAATAAATAATAAATCCTTCCATAGCAATCGTCAATCACACATATATCATATTTAAACATAAGATCAAACAAGAATTTTCACTTGAAGGAGCTTCCATCAAGCATTCCCAATTCTCTCTTAATGAAGTTCATCCTTCATTTAGAGGTTTAGTGAAAATATCTGCAAGTTGATGATTAGTGTCAATGAATTCTAACACAACATCACCTTTTTGCGCATGATTTCTAAGAAAGTAATGCCTAATATCTATGTGCTTACTTCTAAAATATTGGATGGGATTCTTTGAAATATTGATAGCACTTGTATTGTCACATTTGATAGGAATGTGATCAATTGCTTTACCAAAGTCTTTCAATTGCTATTTCATCCAAAGAACTTGGGTGTAACAACAACCCGCTACCACATACTCAGCTTTCGCAGTGGATAAGGCAACCGATACATGCTTTTTACTAAACCATGTAACTAGGCATTCACCTATGAATTGGCAAGTCCCGAAAGTGCTTTTTCTATCTAATAAGCTTCCTGCATAATCCGCCTCCGAATACCCTAAGAGACGAAATGAAAAATCCCTAGGATACCATAGTCCTAAGTGAATAGTGCCATGCAAATACTTAAAAATCCTTTTAACAACATTCAAATGAGATTCTCTAGGTGAAGATTGAAACCTAGCACACATACAAACACTAAACATTATATCCAGCGTAGAAGCAGTAAGATAGAGTATAGATCCGATCATACCTTGATATCTCTTTTCATCTACTACCATACCCGATTCATCCTTATCTAAATTGATGGTACTACTTATTGGAGTTTTTGCTACCTTGCGTCCTTCCATGCCAAATTTATTTAGAATTTCCTTTGTGTATTTGGCTTGGTTGCTGAAGATCCCTTCTTTGAGTTGCTTGATTTATAGACCAAGAAAGAATTTGAGCTCTCCCATCATGCTCATTTCAAATTCCCTAGTCATACACTTAGTAAACTCCTAACAAAGAGATCAATTAGTAGCGCCAAAGATAATATCATCAACATAGATTTGGACAATTAAAGTGTCATGCTTGTGTTTTTTCACAAATAGTGTGGTGTCAACCTTCCCTTTTTCAAACTCATTTTACAAAAGAAATAAACTTAGCCTTTCATAGCAAGCTCTTTGAGCTTGTTTTAAACCATATAAGGCTTTGTTTAATTTGAAAACATGGTTTGGAAAACAATGAGACTCAAAACTGAGAGGTTATTCAACATAGACTTCCTCCTCAATAATGCCATTTAAAAATGCACTCTTAACATCCATTTGGAAAAGTCTAAAATTCATATGACAATGTAAATGCTAAGAGAATCCTAATGGCCTGTAATCTTGTTATGGGAGTAAATGTTTCATCATAGTTTATGCCTTCCTCTTGGTTGTATCCCTTAGCAACCAATCTAGCCTCGTTTCTAGTGATGACACCTTATGCATCTAACTTATTCCTAAACACCTACTTACTACCTATAATTGGGTGACTTTTAGGACTAGGGACAAGTTCTCATACTTTATTTCTCTCAAATTGGTTGAGTTCTTCTTGCATAACAAGTACACAACTTTCATCTTCAATAGCCTCATCAATTGACTTTGGCTCTAATTAAGAAACAAATGCAAGATTATTATCTAAATGTAATAGAGATCTAGTACTTACACCCTTTGATGTATCACCAATGATCAAGTCCTTGGGTTGATACTTGGAGAATCTCCAATCTCTGGGTAGCTCTTGTGTTGGTTCATCTTCTTATTGATGTTGTGGTTCCTCATCAATCCTTGATGATTCACCTTTCTCTATTTCTTTATCATCTTTTCTTATAGTTTCTTCTAATTCCAACTTTTCAAGATCATCAACAAAAGTACCTTTCCTAATATCAAGTTTACTAGATTCATCAAAAATAACATTCATAGACTCCTCAACTACCATAGGACTTTTATTGAATACCCTATATGCCTTGCTTGAGGTGGAATAGCCTAAGAATATTCCTTTATTAGTTTTGGAATCAAATTTCGCAAGATTATCCTTGGTGTTCAAAATATAACACTTACATGCAAATACTCTTGGGTATGAAATTTTGGGTTATCTACCATTCCAAAGCTCATAAGAAGTTTTATTTAGAATGAGTCTTTTGAAAACTCTGTTTGCAATATAACATGAGGTATTAATGGCTTCGGCCCAAAAGTAATTTGATAAGGAATACTCATTGAGCTGTCCTAGCCATCTCTACCAAAGTTCTATTTTTCCTTTCTACAACACCATTTTGTTGTGGTGCTCTAGGAGTTGAAAAATTATGAAAAATTTCATTCTCCAAACAATAATTTTCAAATGATTCATTTTGAAATTCTTTTTCATGGTCACTTCTAATAGAAGTTATGAAGTAACCTTTTTCATTTGAAACTCTTTTTGCAAAGCTTTTAAAAGCATCAAAAGAATCATTCTTATGAGCTAGAAAAGATACC
>CATIWR010037299.1:0-24037 GCA_949677035.1 Omphalea diandra | reverse complement strand
CTTGGGATATGATCAAAAGGCTAACACTCTTAGAAATTATACTGATGGAAGGTCATAATAGATAACAAAGTAGGTGAATAATCCTACTTTCAAATCAAGTACCATAGAGTGGTAGATTCACAACTAGAGAGCATAATTGAATCACCGATATAAACAGCGCAAACTACCATTGATGTAATAAAGTGCCAATATAAATTAGTATGTACATAGAGTATTAGACTAACAACACCTCAACTTGAAAATATTAAACACCTATTTAAAAAGCCACTAGTAGATCTCAAATTGGGTAGCACAACCAATATAAAAACAAATATTATAATAAAGCCCAAATCTTGAAATAAAAATGAGATGTAAACAACCACAAATAATATAAAGGAACCAAGAGATAGTAGTTATTCTTTATTCTTCAAAATATTCTTTATTCTTCAAAACTAAGATCTTATCTAGTTTATGTTCTTTTTCAAGCTTGGTTGATTTAGAATTTATATCTACCATTGTGAGCTTTTTATTGCTATTTGTCTACTTCTTGCAAGTTATTGCTTTCATATTTAGTTGATAACAAAAGATCTTGCTTTTGTGCTTCTACTATTGAATTCTAAATTTGTCTCTGAAATTGTTTTATCAATTCATGTTATTTATGATCTTCAGTTGTGCAATTGAAGTTAAGATTTACCGCTTCATACTCTTATATGCTTTTCAATCCATGTTTTTGAGCTATTCCTTATTGGCAGTACTCTTCAATTTATTTTATCTATTTGCTCAAGTCTATCTATTGTGCTTGAGGTATTTGCTTCCCATTTGCTTAAACATTTTCATTACTGATCCACTAATTTTATCTACTATTTTGGAACCAAATAGTTGAAGAGTTTACAACAGTAGCTCCACTTGCTTTGACTTAGGATAGAACAGTTATTCACCTATTAAGTCACGATTTTAAATCGTGATTGCAGTCGTGGTCGCACATAATGGCAATGGTGTTGTCACGGCCATAACATGATAGTAATGGCAAATCACTTTTTACACAAAAAAATTGCAAATTATTGTAAACTAAGAAATCTTGATATAATTCACTAAAATTAAGAACTACAACTAATAAAGCATAAAACACGATAAATAGAAATATAACAGTTATAATTTTTGTTTGAATTCAACAACTAGCTGAATATTGTAGCCCCAACAATTAATCTTTGTAAGTAAAGAAAAGAAAGATGCTATAGCTGTGGATCTTAATCTGGTCTAGCTTGGGCACTAGGCTGCTAGTAGAAAGAAATGAAAGGAATGAAGAATGTAAAGATAAGGTGAAGAAGAAAAATGAATGGTAAAGAAAAGGAGCTTTTCTCAAAAGGCAGTAAACAAAAAAGGACAAAGGCATATCAAATCTGCAACCAAAAAAAAAAAAACACTCTCATTAAAGTACTGGCCATAACGGCCGTCATCATTATGTAATGCTGTTACAGGCTAAAAAATTTTTTGACCATTATATAACAGTGAAGGTAAGGCAAAAAACCATGACATAACAGCTGTTACATTGCGTAACAGTCATTATTTAAAACCATGATGTGAGTACTGCCTCAAACTTCCATCAAAATACAAATCTTAATAATTGGCTTCCTCTTGTAATCTACCGTTATTTTTGTGCTGCGCTGAGTTATTTGATATGCCGCTATCAACAGTGGAAAACAAGTAATTGCAATCCCCTCCTTTCCCCTGCCCTAATCCCCCAACACAACGTTAAGGGATTTACAGGATTAAATTCAAGTATGCATATATGTGTATGGAAATGTGTGTACATAATTTTAAATGCATTTGCTTACTAAGGGAGAGAAAAAAAAATTAAGATATAAATCAGGATTTTAAAGATTGAAAAGTCGAGCAATAATAAATCTGTGTCATACCTGTGAATCTCCTTGAGCCACTTGTCTACACATGTTTTATGAAATTCATGATGACAAGGTAGTACCCGCATGTTGTCCCCTTCCTCATACTCCACAAGGCATATATAGCATCTGTTATTAGAAGAAACGATGCAAAGAATATGAAAATTTTTTTAAAAAGGGGCTTAAACAAGAGGCAATTAGACAAGACAAACCACATCAAAGCATTCAATTGATCCACTTTGACTAACAATATTCTAAGAATAAGTGAGAGGCCAGGGGGCAGGGGAGTAAAGAAATAGTTGAGTCAGATAGGATTGACATCCAGGAGAAGCAAATCAGGATTTGGCCGAATAAAGGTTCTAAAATCTATAGGCGACCAGCTTGCGAAGAGCAACTTTTGGCAAAAACACAATTGTGGATAATTATAGACACATAATTATGCAGAATGAAGGGACACGCTTTTAGTGACAACCTCAATTCATAGTGAAACATCCTTGGTAACTACACAAAAAAAGTTCTCACCATTTGAATCTTCTTTAAAAAGGAAATAGAATAAAAGACCACTAGTTCTTTTCAACCTTAAGTCTATCATACAGGATATTACAAGCAGAATTATATCTTGCTACCAGCAGGTTGCCACATTGAGTGCCAAGGGTAGTAGTGATCTACATCCTTTCATGTTTTTATTTCATGGGACACTTATTTATGGTTGATAAGTTACATTTTTATTTTGGAAACTATTTGCAACTGGAAACTGAAAAATCGGGACGTTGTTGGGAAAGCAGTCTGGTTGCGGTATTTAATAGGATTCTACTTGTTTTCTAAATAGAACAGCTTTCAAGATTTAAGAGATCCGTTGTGCTATTATGGCATAAAATTTAAGATTTTTTAATAAGCCAGTTTCAGGTCCAGTGTCAAGTAGAAGTGCAGAATTAAAAGAAGGAAGATACTAAAACAACAAAGTTGCTTAGACTTGGGTATACACATAGACATGCACACGTATTTGTTGTGAGTGAGTGGGTGGCCGGCACGACAAGAGTGAGAAGAGTTAGGGTACGGGTAAAATATTGTTTGTTTGAGAATTAATGCTTGTCTTGTAGCCAGAAGCTTCTGCTCTATGGAATCATCTGCAAGACCAAATCTGTAAGCATTCCTTCGACACTCCTCTCTACAGGGTTTTTATTTATTTTCTTACCTTTTCCTGATCTGATTTTCGGTTTCTCCCATTCCAATTTTTTTTTTTTAATTTTTTGATATCTGTTTTTCAAATCAATATTCCCAATCTCCTTGTTGGAACCCTCGACTCTCTTCTCTCTCTTAGCGATGATCTCTTGAAGGTAAAAAGCTTTTTTCCCCCTCCTTTTCAGGTACTCCACTGCTGAGATTTCAATACTAAGTTCCTTTCTTTATATTTTATTTGTTTGATCAGTGCAAAGTTCGTCCATTTATCTGTGATTTGTGTATCCTATTTGCTTAATTTCTAATGAGATTTCAAAATTAATTTATGTGATCAAATGCAAAGTTTGTTAGTTCACCTTTGATTTTTGTATACTATTTAAACTGATTCACTAATGTGTTTATTAGTTCATCTTAGGATACCATTAACTATGCTACAAAATACTAAACTAACTGCTTGGGCAATTTGTAGTTGATTATGTTCCGCAATCAAAAGAATATGCATCTTAGGTAATGCATAATGAAGTTGCTTTCTAGAAATTACATTATTAATTGGTAGGTCCATTGGGTTTGGTGAAGTTTTTTGAATTGTCATTGACAACTTTTTGTCCACTTGCATGATCTCCTTTCTCCTCTCTCTCTTGTTGTGCCGCCTTTTAAGATTTCTTATTTCATTTGTTTGATGTTGCAGGCCAAAGATTGTTGTTGGTTGATACCATTCCCATCCTGAGTTTGGTTGTTGGCTCTAGGGCTGAGCATTCGGTCGGTTCGGTTCAAACCGAACTGAATTTCTGAAAACCGAATAGACCAAATTTAGTTTAAATTCAAACTGAACCGAACCGAAATTTAAGATAAACCGAAGTAAACCGAACCGAAAAAAATCGGTTTGGTTCGGTTCAGTTTTCGGTTTTGGGCTCAATGGGTTGTTGGGCTTTTTTAATCTTATATAAAATAATTTATTTTTAGTTTTTTAAACTCAAATTTAAAAAAAATTAAATCCCACAATTTCAATTTATTCGGTCTTCTCAATTTTAAACCGAACCGAAAACTGAATTTTTTTATTTTTTTAAACCGAACCGAACCGAATTTACTTTAAAACCGAACCAAATAGACCAAATTCACTCAGTTCGGTTCGGTTTTTCGGTTTCGGTTCGGTTTTGCTCATCCCTAGTTGGCTCCCAGGTGTTGATATAAATCCACAACAGGTATTTTATATTATTTCACTTAGTATTGATACTTCTAATTCATGTTTGACTTCATCTATGTTAAAAATGTAATGGATTGTCCTTTCTTCCTATTTCTTTTCTCCTTTTTGCCCCCTTGAATGCTTTGCCTTTGTCTAGCATCAAGCTGAAAATTTCTTTACATCTATTAAGGAAAAATAGAACATAGTTGTAGGCTTTCAAAAGATTAATTACTTTAGTTGGCTTCATAGAAAACCATGCATTATTCATTTCCAATTACCTTAATGATACTTATTTAATTATACGATCGATTAGAATTGCAAAGCTTATCTTTGGCTATAAATATGTATTGTTGTTTAGGTATTGCAGAATGGACTTAATTGTTTGTTTGGTTTAGCACTTGATTGATTGACTAATTGAAGTGGAGTTTGATTAATTGATTTTTCTATGTAGTTGGTAATGGAATGGCACTTGATGTAAGTTTTGATTTGCTTTTTAGATCACATTAGTACTAAGAGGGACTTATCACATGCAAAATCCAATAGACAAAACTGAAAAACGTATTGAGAAGAACGTGGTGAGAAAAAAGGGTAATTTACATCTTTGCTCTTATCTTCTATTAATCTCTTTTCATTTATATGTTTTACGTGGGATATAAGTGGGTGAATCTGCTTAAAATGAAAAGTGATTATGGTTTTTATCTCCTTTTCTTCTGGGATTTTATAGAGTATGTGGAGGAATTTTAAAGTTTGTACAATTACTATATGCTATTCTGAAGTTGCTTCAAATGGTGTTTGGCGGCCATTTTAACTTTAGGTGCTTTAGTTTTAGTGAAATGAAAGGTTTTCTCAGCTAATCACAATCTAGCTTCCGAGTTTAGAAATGACAGATTATAACAAACATGTTGTATTAATTTTTTTAATGATTTGTGATACATGATACTTTGTGTTGGATTTTTTGTTAATTATAATCTCGAATCTCAACCTAACTATGGATGCTCATTTTCTGTTAATATTTTTCTCCTATCATCAGTAAACAAAAGAGGAATCAAATTTTGTAAACCAATCTGTGGAGACAATGAAATCTAAGTTAGTTATATGGAGAGGAAATGAGTGAAGATAGAGACGAAATGGAAAACTTTAATAAGTCCGAATGGATAAAGACAGATCTTTGATTTCCATTTAAATTGTAATTAACTGTCACTGTGCATCCATCCATAAAAACCTTCAATTGTTTACACTTTGCAGTTTCATCAACTAGAATAAAATATAATAATTGTTTATTGATCTATTTATTAATATTTCATTTTTATATTATTAATCTGATATTTATAATTTGTTTATTTAATTTTTATTCTTATTTAATCTCTCTAGTGCTTAGAGTTACTCAAGTAATCCCCCTCTTCCATCTGATAAATTTATTCATCTAGCGATTTAAATTTGTTTGATCCATATGCATTTATTTTGTTGATTATTGTAGATCTTGGCTATGGACATAAACAGAGAGAATCAATTTTATTATGTTTTTGCCCATCCAAAATAGTCTTTAATATGTCGTCATTTTTTATTTCAGTTACCATTAACTATAGTGGACCAGTTGCTGATTCACCAATGTGCATATAAATTTTCTATCTTTAATCATTTTTTCTCCAACTATTAGAGTTGACTTAACTAAGAATATTGTCCCTTTTATGGAATTTTTACTTAGTTATCATGTCAATTGCAGAAATAGTATAAATAAATTCAATTTTCCATCACTGCTCACCTATTTTCACCTATGAAGTCAGAGTATGTTCTATATTCTGTGCTCCTTTTTTTTTTTCTTGGTTTTCATTGATGATTTTATAGTTTTATTGTTGGATTATATTTTCAGGATGAGAAGAAAAAGGCGAGGGTCAAGCTAAGATGGTTGTGACTTTGGTGAAGGGTAGTGCCAACAATCAATACATAATTCTTGGATATGTGAAAATTTACCAGTAATACATTTTAGTAGTACTTTGACATTCTTTTTTTTTTTTTTTTTTTGTAATTTTCAGTAATAAAAATCTCATTTGTCTCCTTTTTTTTGTTATTTTGCTCTCTTTTTTCTTTCTTTTTCTCAATTTTTTACGTTTTGTTAGTGCCAATCACAATTTCCGCCATCATCTTTAGGTAAATGTTCTTTATTTTTTTATTGATTTATTTTTTTAAGCATTTCACCATTTCGAATGATTCCTCTTTTAAGTCAATTGAGTTATTATTCCTGTAGTGGACCAACAATGCATTTAATTTCATTTTTCTGGAGGATAATTCCAATTCTATGGAATATGTCCAAAATGGTACTTTGTAAAATACCCCTTCTCTACAAAAAGATTTGTTTGCTTACTGCTTAACTAATTATTTTTAGTAAGCTAAAAAACATTCATCTTAATCACCAAGTTCTATTAATAGAGTTTTATTGATAACATCGATACAGTATTTAGGATTTTATGCCATTGGGGCATATAAAGCCTCGACCGGCACCAATTTTCATAGTAAAGTAGCCCCCATAAAAGCCCCCTATCTGAAAGAAACGATAAATGTTGATTACCTTGGCAAATAATTAAGCATTTGTGAATGGAAACAATTAGTGTCCATAGTATTCACAAATGTGGAGCAATGTTTTAATCAAGTTGGAGAAAATCTGTATGCTGAAGATTGGTTATAGCAAAAGACTAATGAAAGGAGGTTTTAAGCTGCAGAAACTATAATAACAGATAAGAAGAATATTAGCCCAAAATAAGCTTATATTGGAACTAGAAAATAGTGCAAATTTTATTTCCAATAAGGGAGTTTTATAGTGCCACTTTCCAGTACATATGTGTGGTCATACTACTATTAATAATAAAATTCTGTTGAATCTTAGTTTGGGTGTTAATTCTGTTGGTTTCTATCAAGTATATATCCTTTATTTTCAACCTAACAGTGATCTCCATTTTTTGTTTCTTAACTTCATACTATATTGTTAATAATAAGATGACTCTGTAATTTGATTTGATTTTTCTTAGAATAGAACATTATGATGTAGGAGAACTAAAAGAATAAATCAATTGTTAAAGAATTAGTCTATGTTTTTAACTTTGTTTCTTTCTTTAATTTTTAGTGTACTTATGATAATTATATAATGTTTAAGAAAATGCACTATTTTTTGCTTTCTCCTACATAGCATTTTTGGAGCATTTCCCCTGCTGGAATTTAGCAACTAAGCTCATAAGATTTGTATCCCTAGGAGTCATGTGGAAAAACATGACTACATTTGCACTGAAACATATATCTTACATGCATATATCTTTTCAGATAAATCAAAGCACTCATAAATCAAGCAGTTTAATGATAAATAACTTGCAATTTTAACAGATTTGATCACATAAATTATGAAAATCCCCACTTCAACATGCCTACCAGTGTTCAGCATCTATGCAAATCATGATGAACCTGCTAGAGTGGTATGGTTTTATGATACAATGATTTTTTTCTTTGTAAATGTATACAATATGTCAATCTTTCCTTCAAGTGCTCATATATAGATCTATTATTAGCTCATTGTTTTGTTTTGCAGCAAAGAGCATCCTAAATTGTTGTGATTGTGGTGCTAACTTTACAGACTTCATTTTAGGCCTTTACATCAAAAGGTTAAACATTTTCATCTCCTATCTTCCTCCAAGGCTTAGCTTCTTAAGGAAATGGAAGTTAGAAGTTTGGGTTCCTACTTAAATGTTTTAACCAGAAATTTTTAAAATTTCTTTGGTATCAATAATTTAAAGCCTCACTCCAGTGACATTAGTGCTAGATTGATGTATTTACAATGACCATTTTTCCTTTATATGTAACCCAAAAATTACTAGCTTGCTATGTAGTTTCTTGAAGATAATTGTATCCAAATTTTCATTGGCGATCAATTGTTGCTCTTATTTTTTACTCTCTTTAAAGAAGGAATGAAGGGGGTCAGGGAGAAAATGCTAGATGAAAAGTAAGAACAACTGAATTGTGTACAAGGTCTTTCCTCATTTTACTTAGTACAAAAGCAGAGAGAAGGAAACAAATAGATTGAATAGAAGGTCCATATAGATGCACATCCCACCTACTTTTGGATTTTTAACAGCTTCGGACAAGGAGCACAAAGAGTTGTTGTGAATCCTATGTTAATTATTATCTAGTGTAATATGTTAATTGTTACAATAATTATGTAAATCATCACAAAATTTCTGTACATAATAGTTATAATCAAGTTTCTTATGAATCCTATGCTAATTATTACATGATATGTTAGTTATCATATAATATTTTTTTTCCTTGCAGCAACATGTGGGTATTCAGCTAGTACCTTATAAAATTGGAAATACCTTATGGTCAATATGGTTTTAGCCTAATCAAGTTGAGCTTTGCCTAGCTCAAGTTTGGCCAACTATTAGATGAGAAATAGCTCATCCATTTTAATGAACAAGCTTACATGTGATTTCCTGAGAAAAGCTCCAAGAAGGTCATTAGTAACTTGGATCATGTGCAACGCACACTTAATAATGAACTGAAGGCTTAATTTTACCATAACCATTCAACTTATCAATGATTTCACCCAATCACTATAACTTCAATTGTATCAACAAAACCACTCAACTTTAGTTTTGCATCAACAAGGTAATTGTTACTAGATTTTTTTTTAGAATAACTATTAATTGATTTTGATAGATATTTCATTCAAGTTTTTGACATGTTAACCAAATAAAAATTTTCTAATCTAGTTCTACAATTAAATTAGGCTATGGGATGTTCTTACACAGCATTTGAAAGATTGCACTAAATCTCTCCAATTATTTGGCAAAAGTGACCTTGTGTAAACAATAATAAGGTTGAGACTTTGTTGATGCATATTGGAATTCATGATCATGCTACAAACCTAATAAGTTTCATGACTATGGACAAAATTAAGCAATGTTCCCTACACCTTTTCATTGTCAAGACTTATAAACTGAAGATTTAAGTGAAAGTAAGCAATCACTGAAGGATCCCGTTCTAAGAGCTTAAGCAAATTAATAGTGCATTAGAAGATTTTTAGGACTGTTTTCGAGTAATCATGAACTTAGACAGTTTGCAGTTTCTAGTACTGTGCAGAAGTCCTCATTTTTTATTGAAAAAAAGAGTTTCCTAGTACACTAGATTTCATAGATTGTGAGAGTCGAAGGAGGTTGTCTACTATGGCAGCCTTCCCCTTGTGCTTTCTTCTTTGCAGAAAACTTGTTCCATAATGCCATCCTATGAACCACAAATGAGAAACCTTACCATTACAAGAAGACCCACTCTCATTGTTGACAAACCTAAAAACTTGCCAAATAGCTATATAAAACCAAAGCCATATTGGCCTTGAGCTACCTATAAAGCACTGAAACACTGGGGAAGTGTAGTTTCAACGTTTTAGAAGATTTTCAAAATGGAATTGTATGAAAGACATTTCAGGCAGTTGTTAGTAATGTTAGGAGAATAGACAATGCATCTACACTTCACAATCAACTTTCCCTGCGTTTGTTTTATTTTGTTTTTTGCAAAACGAAAGTAGATGCTCTGTCTGCTATCTGCTCTCAACTCCTTTCTCTAGCTCTCTCTCAATGCCATGCAGTACACAGTTGATTCCATAGATCCTGTGTCTATCATCCCCAAGATGCTTTTGCTGGAGGAACAAACTGGTGGCAAAGAAACCCACCTGTTACATTTTGAGGTCTGCTTCATTTTTGCTATGGCTTTAAAACATATATCTAGTTTTATTAAGGCAACCAAAAAATTTACCCACCAGTAGAAATGGAAGAAGAAAAATGCTATGGAAGTACTAGATTTGTTAGAATGTATATGCATCCCTACGATAGTTGTGGATAACAGAGAACTAATATCACCAATGGTACCAAAGGTGCAAGAATTCTCCAAACCAGTATTAGTCCACAGTTCATTGTCCTGTTAAGTAGTAACTCAAATGTGACTAACCGATATCATAGAAGTCTGTCAATTAAATACCTCATCTGCAATCCTCCTAAAAACAAACAACTTGTGAAAGTTCCCTCTCATCAACCACCCAACTAAAAACTTAAGTGCTTCCATCTAAGATATGTGAAACAAAAATGTAGACAGTAAGAAGTAAAAACTTACTGAGCTGCCTCCTCATTCTGATACTTTTGCGACTTGTTGTATAGTTTGACTGGCAGAGATTCCACTACTTCAGTAGGTGCAGGTACAGATCCAAGTGAAGACATTGATGGCCGAGAGGATAGCACCATAGATTGCTGGTGAATTTCATCCAGAACCTAATTAGGATAAGTATAAATATTCAACTTATCGAGATATTAACAAGAAGAAAAGAAAACTGAAGGATGGATGTCGAAAACAAAACTTAAGGATGGATATCGCTATAGCCTATAGGTAACAGCATATTACCTCAAATAGAGCTTCAGCCAACATGACAATTCTGGATATGCTAGCTCTCGCACTTGTGTCATCATTCAAATTGGCATCTCGATTAGTTACATGACATGTACAACGACCTGTTCTATGATGACCAGATAATAAACAAGGCCTCTCATGGCCAGAAAGGTTTTCAAAACGGCTTCCCAACCGTTGAAGTGCACGAACCTAAACCATGTTATACTAATCAATAATCGATGCACTATGAGCGATTGAACACATGAGGGAGGTATAGGAAATGATAAGATTTAGCATAAGTAAATATGAGTAACTTTTAATTCTTTACAGCTAAAAGGAATTCAGGCAGCAGATAAACAGAGTGCAGAACATAAAACATCTCAATAATCCAATGAGAAAAATCCTCATGCAAGTTATAGCGTACATTCTCACAACTCTATGTTATGAACAGCATTCCAATGACAATTGTACTACACAGTATATTCTTATAGAAAGTTGCAAGCCAAATATATTATGTGTTTTCTGCTAGAAAATATGCCCTTTGTCCCAAAAAGGAAGTCATCTTATATTTTTCACATTGTTTAAGAAAATGTATTCAATGCTTTGCCAACTCACAACTTAATAGTACATTTTCCCATTTATACCCTCAATTATATTTAATGAGAAAATAAATGCACTTTTCTAATTTAGTAATTAATAAAGGTAAATTAGGAAGATTGATTATAAATGTTTTTCATTTAATGAAAGTTGGCATGCATTTTGTGACATTCCAAAAATGAATGGTGGACAATCTTTTTGGGATGAAGGGAGTATGCATCATAAAAACTTCCAATGATTGTCAGTGCAGGGATTTACAAACCTGAGATCGTATTCTCCTTCTCCGCTCAAGGAAATTTGACCTATGTTCCAATAGGTCATGATACCTGGCATCTCTTGATCGTGTAGTTTCCAGCTCATGATCATGAGCACCAAATACAGAGCTAGAGGCATCAGAAGGAGGATAATCAGAAGTAGTTGGAGAATTTAGATCTTCACATTCAGATTCTGATACCCTCACACTATCCAAAGCTTGTCTTCCATTTACTTGAATCGCATCTCGCGCTTGTCCCTCTTGTTGCAAAGGACAAAATGTAACATCAGATAGGGATGATCGACGAAGAACTCTATCACGAAGTCTCCCCACACTAAGGGTTCGACTAAAACGAACATTGCGTTCAAAAGGTTCTTGTGCTCCAACCCACCTATCAGAAATTCTATTATCATCAATCCTCACTCTGGTGCTGCCACCATCTCTATGTGCATCATGAATAGAAGACATTGCTTGATTGCTTCGATAATTATTCAAGGAATCAGATGCTTGATTGTGGCGTCGCAAATTTGTAACAGTATCTTGAAAATGTTGCATGTGACTTCTATCATCACTACTTGCTTGAGTTTCATTTCCATAAATGATGCCATTGGCAGACCTTGGCCTAAGACGAATCTCTTGCTCACCATGCAGCAGTTGTAGACTCGTAGAAGGAATACAATAAGGTCTGGATGACCCTAAACTTGTTGCTCTTTTTAGTCTAAAGCTCACATTACCAGGAACAAAGCTAAAACGAGAAAGAAAGCTATTTTGAGAGGTCAGAGATGGAGCAGACACAGCTTGGGCTGAGCTGTCACCTATCCTGGTGGCAGTATTAGTGATATTTGCTTCACTCCATTCATCATGCTCAGCATCGAAAGGTACACAATTTTCATCGGATTGCTCAACTTTAACCTTTCTATAACACTCAATTTTGACCTGATCTGACTCAATTTCGGCCTGGCTAGTAGATGAAGCATTGCTTCCATTTCCTTTGCTTACATGATCATAATCCTGAAGCATAAGCAATAAAGTTTTAGTCCTTGAGGAATTTTAGTCTATCAAGCATCTTACACCATCCACACACATATCATTACTAGCAAGAATATATATATATATATATATATATATATGGGGGAGAGTTTTCAATGGTTACATCACCATAGATGGTTACTATTTTTATAACTGAATAATAAAGGCTTCAATGTAAGCATTAATTATAAGTCAAAATTAGAGCTGTTAGATTTTTAATCTAAATGCTGAAAGTGCAGTAATTACATATGGATAAAAATTAAAGTAACCATTGATATATATATATATATATATATATATATATATATATATATATATATATATATATATATCTGTGTGTGTTTGAGAGAGAGATATATATATATCTGTGTGTGTGTGTGAGAGAGAGAGAGAGAGAGATAGTCCAATTGAAGGTTGAAAAGCAGCATCAGTTCAGATTTTTGTGATATTCACGTTGAGAAAACTTCATGTAGTTGTAGTGAAATTTCCGCTAATAGTATAGAAATTATGCATAGGGTGGTGAATGCCACTCAATCACAAAAGAAATAATTACTGAAAGCAACTAATAACAGACAACAAACCAAACCATTATTGAATTTTAAACCTAAAAGAGAGAGGTTAAGAAATCGATGATAAAGTGACTGACATGATCATCGTCATTGTTTTCATCACGAAACCCAGAAGGTGCTCCAAGACATGAAGACTGGAAAACCCTACTCCCTTTATGTTTCACCTTCCGTCTACCACCGCTTCCACTGGATGACGACGATGCACCTTCGCTATGTGCCTTGCTCCCACTGGATCCCATCTTTGTTCCTACCTTTGCTTGCTTCCTCAAAATGCTACTCTAATTACACCCAGAAGTACCCTGATCTGGATATCATAATAATATCGATTTCCATGGCATTTGCTTTTGAATGACTTAAAAGGCAGAAACTGAGGAGGGTTTTCAATTGCCACATCGAGAGACTGGAGAGCGTAAATTAGAATTTGAAAGGATGTTTTGAGTACAGGAGAATTTAGGTGGTGAAAATAGGGAGACGGGACTAGCCGTGGGAATGGGACAAAGCAACCAGCATTTCTGTTTTCTTAGGCTGTGCTTGGATAGAGAGTTTATAAAAGGTTAGAAAGGTTATTAATTGAATAAAATGAATAGATTTGGGTTAGAGAGATAGTGTTAAATTATATTTGTGTTTCGAATGATATGAATGAAAATAAATAGTTTGAAATTAATTTTATTTATTTATAATAAAATAAAATTAAAGGTTAACTTCAATTTTGACAAAAATATACTTATATATATATATATATATATATATATATATATATATATATATATATATATTAATTAAACTAAATGTTTTTTATCAATTATCTTATATTTTTATAATATGTATTTTCAACAAATCATATTATATTTATATTATCAAATAAATTTTTTCAAAAGATATATATTTATAAAATTTTCAATAAGGTAATATATATTTTTAATTGTTTATAATTTTATAAAATTTATTCTCTTTATTTATATAAAAAAATTAATCATACATTAATTTAAATGATTAGTAGTAGCATTATTAATTGTTTTGGCTTATTATGAACCCTAAAGAGTTGAAATTCATTTAAATAACTATTAATAGTATTATTTTGGCCTATTATGAATCCTGGGCCATATATATATATGTATCTATATATTTGAGAGTGTAATTACATAGGAGTGCTTTGATAATGTTAGAAAGTTGTAGTTTCAAATGTTGTTTATTTTCCACATTGCTATGTGCGGTTTTTGCAGCTTTTTTTTTTATTCTCAGCTGCTCATGTGTGGTCCTAATTGCACATGACCTGTCATAGGCGGGATTATCCCTTATGCGGTGGCACACACAGGTGTGCAGCCCAAGCAGCATAGATTCTTTTTTTTTTTTTTTAATTGTTGGCCCATGTGCTCTCCTAACCACATATGTGTGACTTAGACTGCACTCTACTCTTCTTCCTCAAATTGTAAAGCAGAGATTGTTAGATACAAAATCAGGGCGTTCAATTTTGTTATGTTGTTTGTTTGCTCTACTTTGAGTTAGTTTAGGCAAGAATCACTGCAGCAATGAGTGAAGACAACACAGATGAAACAACAATTTTGTTGTGTTGACATTAGGTGAGTGAATGCAACACAGGCAAACCAAAACGAGAGCAAAACGAGGAAGCAATGGTGTGCGACAATGATACTCTAGGAAGCAGCTTGTTGGCCAACCAAGATGAGGGCAAAATTGTATATGTTTAATTTGAACCAATGGAAACACCTCGATTTAGGGTGTTTCAATTTGTGTTTTTAGGTGGTTTTGGACTAGTTTACCAAACCCTTTAGAAACAATCTATTCCACTCAAATCTCTCTCATTCAAACATAAAACTATTTTATAAACCAACATCTTTCATTCTATTCCTTTATAAACTTTCAATCCAAATACAGTGTTAAGGAAAGAGGGAGAGCATGTGATTTCAGAGAGAAAAAGAGAAGAGAACAAAACATGGCTTCTTACTCATATTCAATTGGATTTTCAATGTTTGGTTAGATGGTCAGTGTTGATGCATTAGGTCAGTCCCACTAATATAGTGTTAGCTTCTTTTTGAAAAAAGTTATAATGTTAATTTAACTCCAATTGTTTGTGCAATTCTAATTTATATGGGCGTATTGATTAAGAGAATTGAAAATTTTTTAATAATGGCTTTTAAAGATTACTAAAAATTAAAAATATTCAATAAAAATTTTAAAAAAGTATAAAAAAGGGAGGTATTAAATAAAAATTTTAAAAGATTTTTAAAAAAATCCATAAAAATTAGGGTGTATTCAATTATAATTTTTATAAGTCATAAAAGTTAACTGGTATTCAAAAAGTCATTAACTTTTAAAAATAATAGACTTTTGTAGATTTTAGATGATTTTTTAGGATAAAATATTTAAAAATTTTGAATTCACATCCCTCAAAACCTTTCAAGATTTTTACAAAATTTGAAAATAAAACTTTTGAAAGTCATTCAAAAATTTATAAACTCCATAAAAATCATTAAAAAATACATAAACTCTATAAAAAGTCATTCATTTAAAACTTTATAAAAATATCAATTGAATACTCCCTCTTAAGTTTTAAAAATTATTAAAATAATTAAAATTATAAAACTAAAAATTATAAAACTAAGTGCAATGTTAGTCATCCATAGTTTGATTAAAATTAATAATATTATAATAGTCAAAATCATGAAATGCATAAATATAAAATGTATTTTAATACAAATTTTATTGTCACTTGACGCCCTAGAAAAGGGGATTCAAATAGGGTATTGACAAATTTTATAAATTCAAACTAAAAGCAGAAATAGATAAAGAATCAACACACCAATAACTTGTTTATATCTTCTCCTTCAGTATTACTACAAGACCTTCACTATTTTGATAATTTAAAGTACTATCAATAACTTTTACACAAGTAAGTTTTCAAGCACTTACCAAGTCTTTACAAGTGATAGATTCCTAGGCACTATCAACCTTTTACAACTAGTTCACAAGTACTACTTAACCTTAACACGAAGTAGTTTTCATAACTAACACTTGTATTAAGCTTTAATTGCACTAGATGAAGATCCATTAAATGCTTCTTGCACCAACTTTGGGCTTTAAGCTCCATGGTCCAAACCTTAAGTCCAATGGGCCAATTAGGCTTAATAGCAATAAACAACATGCTATCTATATAGATAAATTACTAGTCTATATAAAACATTAAAGACTAGGGTAGTAGCTTGGGGTTTTATCCTGTGCTTTCATGCAAGGTTCAATTCAAAGTAACTTTAAAAAGGTGTGATGGAAAAATAAATGGTTAAATCACATCATCAGCTCAAGTGTGCACAAACTAGAAAGAAAGTATATTATCTATCGTAAATAAATTAATAAATGTGCAAATAACAAATTTGAGGCACCAAGGCCTAAATGTCCAAAATAATAAGTATAGAGCCTATAACACCCAAATGTTGTTTAAATCATCCAAATTGTACAAAGTCCTTATCATAACTACTATAAAAGAAAGATAATGATAAAAGCAAGGTAAGGGCACACAATTTTATTCTAGTCCTCCTCTTTAGAAAACCCTTTCTCCTCTAAGTAAACTACAATAGTAGACGACTCAACACTAGCCTATAGGTTGATGAACTCAGCGTGTAGCTCTTCAAGCTCCTATCTTTTTGGCAAATCTCCTCCTGAAAGATAGAAACAAAAGGTTAGGGTGGTTGAGGCATATGTATACAAGCACACATAAATATGTGTGCATTAAATAATATTGTTACCTATAACTTACAAGTGTGTTGAGTATACACCCTTTTCAGCTCTATAATTAGATCCACTAAGTGCTCGGCCTAGATCTGAGGAATGTACACAGAATCATCATTAGACCAATAAAGCAATAAATAATCTCACATGGGTAGTAGTAGGGGGTAAAAGAATAAGAGGATCGAGTGAGCCCTAGTGCGATCGGTGCACTAACAATAAGACTCTACCCTATTATCTAGTAGAGGGTCCAACTCACCTACTACCATTGGCTTTAAGCTTGCAAGCTCTGGTTTGAGCTATCTTATGACTCTTTTATATAGAAGATGGATCAGATGGCACCTACTCTGACCTAGCCCTTCTACCTTAAATTCCTTGCCTTACCATCGTCCATACATCGGCCTCTAACCATTAAAAGGATTAAAAGTGCTCAGATGGCACATAAATTACCCCAAGAAGAAAAAGCCTCCATCTAATTCTTATAACCTATGGTGATCGATACAAGTTTTAATCAACCTCCCTAAGGAACAATTGAGATCATTACCCTTTAGCTCAATGCCCCAAGACATATATGTGGGATCTTCATAAGACACCGAGCATATGTCAATCCCCTCCCTTTATAGGAACACCTACTCCTTGAGGTATTGCTTTTATATGGAAGGGCCTATGAGAAGTCAGTGCTCATATAAGTGCTCATATAAGTGCCCCTCAACCTCTACTAACTTCCTACTCCAAAAGTTTGGAGGCCCCCCTAATTGAGCTAAAGTTGTAAAAAGCCACAATGAGCGCACTATAAGTATTCTAATTGTCGCAAATATCAAAAGAACTTTAGATAATTTTATATGTAGGAGAACGTACATAATCCCATCAAAGCTCATTCATATGAGTTCACCTAGTAACCATCGCCTTCTCAAGATGCTTATTACTGCTTTAACATTTGAAGTAGGGATAACAAAACTCCATGTTTGGTAGAGGGTTATTTCCATTTATCAGACCCCACTTTGTCAATCACACCTACCAAGGAAAAGTTGTTAAATAATATGAGAAATATGTATAAGAAAAGAAATGGAAAATAAAGAAGCTAAGTGATATGTGCCTCAAACACTCGTTAAGCACCATTTAAGTATGATAATCCACAATAACACTTATCTAAGAATTTATACAAACATGCCATATTAGTGGACTCCTAATTATAATGACCTGCCAGTTAGAGGTCCTCCAGTGCTAGTAGCAGACAGATCTTGATGGTGCCAGCTAGGGTGGAGAAAAGAGTCCTTAACAGCTTATATAATAGGAAACTACACACCATTTGGTCCTGATCTCTTTCAAGCTATCTTTGGTAGCCTCAAAAGTGTTGTATAAAATGCTTAAGTAAATAAATGTTTTCTTCCCATTTAGATCGAGGATGAACCTAAGTATGCTTTAAATGTAGCCCTACTATAGCACCTTAGCATAGATGCTAGAGTCAGTAGTAAGAGGTAAGCTTAAGCATCATATGTTTGTCATGCATTTATAGTCCCTAAACATGAAACTAATATCCCTAATTTAAGCCAGATGAAAGTTATGCATCATGTCCATCCATCTATCTACGAGGATTGTATCATAAAGCCATTGCTCCTAGGAGCCTTATTAAGGAGAAGGGCGAAGAAAGGCAAAATCCTAGTTAATGCATGATGGGAACCAAGCAAACACTAAGCATGTTGAACCACTCAAGTATGATGGCCTAATGACTAAAGCATGCATGAAGAAGTTCAAAGATACTTTAAAAACATTTATGAAGCAAAAGGTCTATTTTGGGTCAGAAAACTAAAGTATAAGGGTGAATGGAACTCAATTGAATGCATTTGAAGAAAGTTTGACATAAGGGAAAAATCATCATTTATGCACCTTATTATCATATTTTGACCTTAAAAAAAAAATTCATGAACAAGCAAAAGTTGAAGGATGAACAAGTTTATTTATACAACCATGTAAAAAATTACATGGCCATGTATTCTTCAAAGGCAAAACAAAAAGGTAATCAAGGGTTACATGGCTAGGTGCATGCCTATGTAAAGAAATATTAATTGAGTCTAAAGTGCATATCACATTTACCTAGCATGCCCATGTAAAGTTCACATCACATTCACACGGCTAGGAGCACAACCTTGATGAAAAATAGGAGTTTTAGATTTGCATATAATCTTTACTTGCCCATCCAAGAGCTTTACACAATTGGGTAGCATGATGAGAACGACCAGGTAAAATGGAATCGCATAAGGAATCAGAATGGAATCATAACTGTAGATGTCATGTATTTATCTACGTGATTGTGTGACGCTAAATAGGCAATTTTAAGGTTTCTTTTTAGTTGGCAAATCTTACTTTCTCGTATTTGAATGGGGCAGCTAGGTTTCTTAGTTATTTTAAGATTTCTTTTTCTTTGTTTTCTTTAATTAGGAATATTTGTTAGGATTCTAGAAAGATTCAACCATATATTAGCCAAATCCTCTTAGTGTTTTATTCTTGTTGTACTTTGCTTTTCTTTATAGAATTAGTATTACTTTAGCTTTACTTTCAAGTCCTATAATGCCTATATAAGGCATCCATAATCATGTATTAAAGAATTAGTCAATAATACTCAAATTTCTTGTGATGTTAATTCCTTTCTTTTGTTCTTAAATAAACTTAGTGAATTTATCAAGTGAAGGCTTGGTGCACTCAAATCTAGTTTAATTTAAACTTGAAACTTAGTTAATCTTGGGTTTACATTAAACAAGCTTTAATTCTTTATAACCAAGATTCTTAAGTATGGGTTATTTAAGGGTCTTGTTGGGAATTAAAGTTCATTTTACTTATGTTATGAATAATCATTAGCAAAGGCATTAAAATTGAATACGGGTTTAGTACCAGTTATCCACATTTGTATCATGTGGTACCAAAGTTTTGTTTCATTAATCAAATACATATCTTTGCTATTCATTATATTGCATTTCTATTCATTAAGTCTTATTTCATTGTGATTCATTATTATGTTTATTTTTATTACCAATTCATTACCTTTGTTCTTATTTTTGTTAAATTCATTTTACATCTTGTGAATCTTGTTTAGTGCAATTCACACCAGTTTGAGTTAAACCTTAAATTGGCAATGAGTTAACATCAATTATTAAAAAAAAAGAAAGAAAAAGAAAAACAAAAGAAAATGAATTGTAATTTATGATAAAAAGTTTAGTTGTTTACAATTGATTGACTAAAGTTGAATTCAATTTTGCCTAAAATCATTCAAATTCATTGTTTTGAGTTCAAGCCAACCCCTTTTCATATTTCAATTATAATTTATCTTAGAGCCAAATTTAAGGTTGTTTAAATACGTGTTTCCAAGTTTTCTTATTTCATTTTGTTTGGTCATTATCTTTGTTTATTGCATTTTCTTTTATTCCCATAGTCAAGTTTAAGTTTAATTTTTCTTTGCTTATGTTGTATTAAGTCTAATTTAGTAGTTATTAATTTAAGTTCCATAAGAAGTATAAGAAAAGAATTTTAGAGGTAAAAGGTGAGAGGTAAGCTCATTAAAAGGTAAAATCCTAATTAAGTGAAACACGAGCATTGAGTGATATCCTTTAAGTGTAAACACATTCAGGAGTATTACTTATGAGGTTTATCTTATTTCTTTATTTATATCATGGTAGATCCAAAGGAGGTTGAAAAAGATCTTAAGTGGAAGAGCTTCATAAAGGGAATGTAAGATAATATGACATAATTATTAAACAGCCTGTGAAAGGTGTAAGAGCATATGGAAAAGATAGAGTGAAATCAAGCCATAATCTTTACTAACAACGCCAAAAATACTAATCAAATTCCACTTAGACAAGTTCGTACGGGAAGATGGTATGATAAGATGATGAGTTCATTGATGAGAACATTCAAGGGTGTAGAAGGCAAGATAACGACCTTGGCAAAAGTGATCTTGAAGCATATCTAACATTGGAGAAAAAGGTAGACTTTGTGTTTGATTGTCACAACTACTCTAAGGAAAAGAAAGTTAAGGTTACCCCTAGTTAGTTCATGGATTACGCATTGGCATGGTAGGACCAATTAGTGATTTCAATGAGGTTATAGAGAATAACCTATCTTTACATGGCAAAAGAGGAAGAATATCATGTGAAGGAGATTTATTTTGACTCATTATTATAGAGATTTACATAATTAACCTTCAAAGGTTTACATAAGGTTCGAGGAGTATTAAAGAATACTACTAAGAGATGGAGGTGACCTTGATATGTACTAAGAATGAGGAAGACCATGAGTTAACCATAACACATTTTTTTGAATGGGAAAAAATAAAGAAATTGCTAATATTATAGAGTTGCAACCATATGTGGAGTTAGGAGACATGTACCATATAACACTTAAGGTGAAAAAGTAATTGAAAGGAAGAACTTTCAAGCCTAACTCATCTATAAAACATCCAATTAGAAGTAAAAAATGGAAGGGTAGAGACAAAATCTTTCCCTAGCCTAAATTTGACTACAACAATAAAAGAGGCAAAGAAGGAAGGAGTTCAACGCAAGTTGAGATGCCTAAACTTAAGACAAGTACCATTAAATGTTTCAAGTGCAAGGGAAGAGAGCACATGCAACGTGATTGTCTAAACAACAAGACCATGATTCTTGTTAATGAAGAGTATGATAGTGAAGAAAATGAAAATGAAGATGAGATGCCACCACTTGAAGATGCAAGAGATGTAGATGATGACCTAAAGGAAGTTTATTATAAATATTTTTTATTTACAAGGCAAACATTGAGTGCACAAGCAAAGGAAGAAAAAGAGGGGCAATATGATATCCTTCATACAGGATGTCAGATCAAAGGTAAGATATGTTGTTTCATAATTAATGGAGGGAATTATACAAATGCCATAAGTACTTTGTTAGTGGAAAAGCTCAACGTACCTAATTTTTGAAGCATCTTAAGCCATTCAACTTGTAATGGTTAAATGATTATGGAGAGGTTAAAATCACTAAACAAGTGTTTATTGCTTTCTCCATGGGAAGGTATGTTGATACGATTTTTTTATGATGTTTTACCTATGCAAGTTAGTTCTTTTAGGGCATCCATGTCAATTCCATAGGAGAGTCAAACATGATAGATTTACAAACAAGTATTCGTTTATATGACAAGGAAATCATTTTTTCACCTTTCTTACCCAAAAAAGTTTATGAAGATCAAAAGATATTGAAAGACAGAGAACGTGCACTTATAAGAGAAAAAGAAAGAAATGCATATCAAAAGGTGAGTCGTGATAAAACAAATGAGAGGTGTGGGCAAAAAGTGGAATAATGAAAGCAAAGAGTAGATACATAAAGAGAAAGATAGGCGCATGTAAAAGGAGAGATTGAAGGGAAAAGGAAAGATAAACAAGTGAACTTTTATGCAAAAAGGGAGTGATATAAAGAGAGCCTATTCTTCTCAAAAGCCAATTATTGTACTTATGTACAAAGAGGCATATTTTGCTACTAATGGACTTGTTGTTTCTTTGCCTAGTGTTTTTGGTCTCTTTTGACATAATATGAAGATTTGTTTCCCAAAGAGGTGTTAAGGGGATTACCACCCTTAAGAGGAATTGAGCATCAAAAGATTTCATCCTTAGTTCATAAATTCCAAATAAGCCACCTTATTGAAGTGATCTAAAATAGACAAAAAAAATTACAATGATAAGTGGATGAATTGATGGATAAAGAGTTGGATAGGAAAGCATGAGTTCATGCACTATAGCCATTTTATTGGTACCAAAGAAAGATGGTTCACGATATGTATGCGTTGATTCTAAAGTTGTTAAAAAAATATGTGGAAATATCACCATCCCATTCCTTGTCTACATGATATGCTTAATGAGTTACGTGGTGCACGCATTTTCTCTAAAATTGATTATTGGCCCTATTCCCTAAGAAGGGGAGGGGGGGGGGGTTGAATTGATGTTTAAATAAAAATTAAATTGAGGGATAAAGAGAGAGTAGAAAAAGACACAAAGATTTATAGTGGTTCGGGTATTAACCAACCCTACGTTCACTCCCCAATTCTCTATAATTGGGTGTTTTACTCACTCAAAATGGTGTTCCCAAACTCACATCTAATTTTTACACTTTGTGTTTTCAAGGCTCATACAACAACCTTTCTTACAAGTGTTTTCTAAGGAAAAAAACGTGGGTTATACCAGAAACAAAGAGAGAGCAAAGGAAGAAGAAAGAAAGGAAGAAGAAGAAGAAGAAGAAGAGAGGGAAAAGAGTGAGCTGCCTAAGGTTTTCCAATTCTGAGACAGTAGGTAAGTAATTTATCTCCTTCTCAACTGGAATTAACCTCTCATGACATGTTAATCATGCATGGTTAGTGAGAATTATGAAGTAACTGAAGTAGAGCTCTTGGATGGAAGTTGTAATCCAAGAGAACAAGAGCTGATTCTGTTGATTTTGCTGTTAGAGTAGAATTTTGTACCCACGATTTCATAATTTTGTACCCACGATTTCATAACCCTAGAAGAGGAATTGGGGAATGTCCAAAACATGAAAGTTGTATCCTTATGTCTCCTATAAATTCATATGAAACAGTTTTACTTGATTCTGTGTATGTGAGGAGATATGACTCCTTTAGTAGGACTGGGTCAAATTCGGACCGAGATTATCTCAGTCTTCTATTTTATTATATTTTGATGGTCTTATGTTCAGATTTTGGCAAATCATAAAACATGAAATTTGTAGGTTTATGTCCTCTCTAAATACCTGTAAATCAGTTTTTATTGATTTTCTGTGTGGAAAGAGATATGGCTCATTGATTGGGACTGACTCTGTACCGGGATGAAACCTCACATTTCTTTTAAATCTGTTTTTCAAGAATTGGATGGCCATAGATTCATAATTTGATAATGATATAAACTTGAAAGTTGTATATTTATGTCTGATCTACATGCCTGTGGAATATTGTTTCCAAATCCATCATGGTTGTTGAGATATGGTCCCTTCATCATGACTGTTTGTCAACATGTTACAAACCTGCTTACCCTGAGATTGATCCTTCGTTTTGGTGACTTTATAGACTGAATTAGACAATGAGTAAAACATGAAAAATATTTATTTATATGTTTTGTAACTGGGGATGGATTATTATTACAAATGGATTGGTACAATTTGAGATACACTCAAGAAGGTAAGACCTACTC
>CATIWR010037292.1:0-11326 GCA_949677035.1 Omphalea diandra | reverse complement strand
GCCACAACGAGAAAAATAATATGAAGTAAAAACTTATAAATGCAATTACCTTCCATCATCAATCTTTATAAAATTCATGGCCACATCATCAGAACCAGTGTATTGATGACCTTTTACCAGTCGGCATGGTATGCCTACACTATCAGCTAAAACCTGCAAAACCGAATAGTGCAGTAGCTATAAGACATAAAAGCAATTAGTGAGAGACAAAGGCTTAAAAAAGTGAGGCAAACTCATAAGCAACAGAGGATTCTGATGGAATAAGGCAAATATCCAATTAACTAAAAGGTGCCGTAACCCCAAAAAAAAACAAAAAGTTGGCCTTACAAAAAAAAGTGCCCTAACAAAAGAAATTTAAAAAACAAAAATAAAATGTTATGTTAGAGACCAGGTAACTTTATGGATGATTGGGAAATAGGCGAACAGATAAACTGGAAACAGAATTACATAATCGATCCAATGACTTTGTTGCACCTGCAAAGAATGGTCATTGAAAGCAATCAAATTCTGCATTTTACTTGAAGAACAGTGATACAATACTTATGATAGTATGAATCAAAATTTTATAAAATACATGCCTTCCACCCATACCACAATAAAATAAAAAGGTGTTTTAGTTTATGTAAAATTTCTGAGTACAACATAGGACCGACAGTGGTTCCCAGGAAAAATGACAGAATCACTTCAGCAAGACAAGCCATCCACAAAAGTGGAAAGGGCATAAACAAGGACCCAGAGAGGAAAAGGCCACCAGCAGTTTTCACAAAACTTAGTTTTTATTTTAAGACTTTAAAGAGTTCAAACTATGATTTCTCACCCAAAGTTCGGTCTTTTACTTTAGCTTCAATAAAAAAGAAGCAAATGATGTTCAACAGTACACAGTTTCAAAGGCCACCCTTTGAAGTAAAAAGCAGGTACTGACATTGTTTGTTGATGTCAAGTCTTTCTAGGAAGAGACTAAGATGTCAAGTCTTTCTAGGAAGAGATTAAGATGTCAAGTCTTTCTAGGAAGAGATTAAGACAATACTTTCTTTAAACAAAAATATATTTTCTAGGTCACTACTTAAATCAAATCATACAGAGAATGTTGACAGAGTTATATCAATGGATAGAACATGTAAAAAGAAGCTAATTATGAAGTAAATGTGGAGCATTGGAGATACTTGGAAATTTAAAAAGGGCCCATCTCATCCTTGTAAGTATTTGTAGGTATCTTATCCATGTATCTAAAAGGAACTCGAAGGATTACTTAATATACCATAACAATCCTACTAGTGCATGTGGTTGTTGGCAGATGCATAAATAATGATGCACATGGCTCAGGTATTACCATCACAAGTAGATGCATATTGAGGAGTTAATTTGATCTGAATCTACACTGTTATGCAGGGTACGCAGTAGACATCATAAGTTTAGATCTTAGCACTATGAGATGTAGGTAGACAATTGTGTTGAATAAAAGAACTTGTAGACAGAAGCGGTAGAATCGCATAATTGCAGAACAAATGAAGGTGTAGAAGAGTGGACAAATGTGTTGAATAAAAGAACTTCTAGGCAGAACCGCTAGAATCACACAATTGCAGAACCAATGAAGGTGTAGAAATGGTAGAACAATGATAGTAGACATTGCAGAATCTGATCTTGGCAAGATTGAGAAACCCACTACGGATGATCCATGCAAAGGTAGACAGTAGCCAAACTGATACACCACATTAGTAAGTCACTCCAAAGATACAGACAAACTCAAAGTCCCTTAGAATCCACCAAGAGGAAAAGAGAACACATATATGGAGAACCGAAGTCTCAAGATTATTAGTACTCAAATAATAACTAATATTGACATTGATGCATATGGTAGTACGAGTTCTATTTATATGCTCAACTCTAAATATATAATCCTAAATACTAAATAAGCAAATATAATAAATTTTCCTAAATAAGAATAAACTTCCTAAATAGTAAAGATATTATCTAAATATTTTATTCTTTCCATACAAACAAAAATAAAATAGGAATAAAAGATATTCCTAAATATTAAGTAATTTAAATTTACAGTAATAACACATAAATTAATGAGCCTTGTGCCAAATCCCTCTGGTTGGAAGAAAGCCCATCATTGAGTTTGGCTTATCATCGTCTTTCTCATTCTTTAAAAATAATCACGGACAACTCTAAACTTGCTAACTTTATTCTTAGCATGCATCTAGTCTGTCCAATAACATTTCATAAAATTTTCAATCAACAATTTTTGTATGAACCAATAATTAGAACCTGCAGAAAAGGCACTAGCAAATGGATCTTCATAGTAATAACATCTTTTCTCATGAATTTGTTCCATATTTTATTACTGCACCCACAAGATGACCATATCATGATATGTACATGCCATATCATGATATGTACATGGTTGTTTTCATCTTATTCAGAATAATTGTCATAGATAGGAGATAAATTAAATCAAAATTTGAACATTCCTCATAAATACGAGGAAGATCCCAATTGACTTCAAGAATATGTTCCCCACACTCTGAAGTAAAAATAGAGGATGATGCATCATTTCAATCACTACTTTAGGTTTTCTTTTACTTTTTGCAAACTTCAAACACATTAGTAGTTATTGGAGTTTTTGAATTTCATGTAAAACCTTCAATTCTCATTATAATTTATATAGCACCAAAAGCCAGTTGAACCAACGCCCTAATACCAAATTTAACATCTTTATGAGAGTTCGGCAATAGATGTAAGTTTAGATCTGGCACTACGAGATATAGGGTAAACAAATGTGTTGAATAAAAGAACTTGTAGGTGGAAGCGGTAGAATCATGCAATAGCAGAACCAATGAAGGTGTAGAAATAGGAGAACATGATGAAGGTAGAAATTATAAATCTTATCTTGGCAAGATTAAGAACCCCAGTTTGGATGATCCATGCAAAGGTAGACAGTCGACAATTAACACACTGCTTTGATAAGCCACTCCAAGGAAACAGACAAACTCAAAGTCCTTAGGAATCTAGCAAAAGGGAGAGAACACAAACACCAAAGTCTCAATATTATTACTAAAATAATGAATCATATTTGTAGCCTCAACTATAAACTACATAGGAAGTAAGAATCCCACAAACTAAATATCCTAAACTTCCTAAATAACAAAAACACTATGTAAATATTTTATTCTTCCTATACAAGAAATACAAAGTAAGAATAAAAATATTCCTAAATATCAAGTAATTTAAATTTACATTAATAGCACATAAATTAATGAGCCATGCCCGGGACACTTCCGTATCAAATTAGCATGATGCTCATCAATAATCACATGGTTTGTCATGTGATAAAGTAATTCTACAAGGATAATGCACAGAAAAGAGTAATGAAATGCCTCAACAAGGAAGACAAGAACCATAGCTAAGATGGTCAAGTATTAGAAATGGCAAATAAGGTTAAGTTTGGGACTTGAAACTCCTATCAATTGTAGGAAGCAAAAAGAAAAAGAATAAAATGAGATATTCCTGAGCTTCAGATTTCTCAAAATTTATTCCAGAATGATGGAGAACCAAGAAGCATAATTTGCATTAAAGAGACCCTTGGAAATTCCTCAGTGACATAAATGGCAGACAATTCTACAAAGGCTTGCTGGACTACCAAAAACATAAATAACAAAATAAAGTCATCATGCATTGGTGTATATTCCTAATCTTGTTCGCTAGAACCTCTCACTTCACTTAATCTAAAAAATTTCTAGTGGTTTTAGAAACAAATTAAGTAATAGATTTCCAACTTCTGTTACATATCCTCTTGTTTCATGATGGAGATTTTATACTCACACAAGATATCTATGGCCATTTCTGGGACTGTTTGGTATCATTTCAGTATTGAGTTTTTAGTTTCTGTTTTTCTAAATTGAAAACTGTTTCCTGAAAAATGAGTTGCAGAAACAAGTCATTTTTTATGGTTTTCACAAGTTTGGGCAACTTCTTTTTGTCTTTTGAAAAAAAATTCCAAAAATACATATATCTGACAATGATTTCAATTTTCAAATTTTGACAACAAAAACAAAAAACTAGAATCAAAAACCAAATCAAACCAAACCAAACAGGCTACAGACATGCAAAGACAAAGGACTTCTCTTTTGTCTTTTGTCAAGCGACATCAAAATTCTTACCACTCCATCTCACTATCCAAGCACTAAGAGGTATCTTCTAATTCTGTTTTTTGAAGCCTGTGTTGAAATAAATTGATTTTCCACTAGATTCCACAACATCATGATATTCCTTGATTTGATTTAAAGATTATTTGCTAAAGAAAGAATTTTTTTGAAATAAGTTTTCATTTCTTGTTTAATTTGATTCAATAAATATCAGGTCATTATAGGTATTGATATGCCATATGTTGCATCTTATTTTTCAGGAACTTCTTCTTATACTATTGATTTGGGTTATCTTGCTAATATTTGACAAAATTAATGGTAATGCAGCAGCAACTGTGGCTGTGACAACAAGATCACAACCACAATTTAAAATCATGTTGCTAATCTGACATATTTTTCTCCTTAATAATTTATTCAATTGGCATGTACAGTGATAAGAAAGAAAACATTTCTAATTATGAAATGATATGATTAACACTGGAATAGATATTAAAAATATGCCAATGCGCTCAAGCACACAAATCTCATTCACATCATCTCAAATATGGTTCTAAATGTTCATCATCCAAATATAGTAGCATCCTAGACTAGGTGTACCTGAAAATAAAAATTAAAATGATAAATGAACGTGATGCAAATACCTTGAACATTAATGCTCGATGACGCGCCAATCCAATTGTAAGAGAACCAAGTGGCAAAACCATGCTACCAAGTGTTGCTTTCAAACTGTAGCTAAGACTTCGCCATGCTCTTGACATGTTCTCAGGATCCCCAACCGATCCACCCATGTAATCAGAAACTAAAACAGCAAGCTTTTGCACGAAATCTGTATCTGTGAAGACTAGAGATTCAGCCCTTAACTTGACGGCCATCTCCAGTGCCTTCTGCTCAAGTTTCAACAAGTTAGCATCAGCAGCCCTATTCACTAGCACTGCTTCCCAGCTGACACCATCTGAAATTGGTGTTCCTTGCAGATCAATCAGAGAAGGCATTCTTTCTGATGTTGACCCGATCAAAACCCCATACAGGTCATAAAAACCATCCAAGATCTTGTCATCATAGCTAAGAGCATTGTAAATCTGTGAAGAATGGATAAATCTACGATATGAGATTGGTTAGAAAGGAAAACACATGAAATTAAGTAAGTTTGGAAAGGAATGTTAAACAAAGGAATTGTTCTGATACAAAAATGTCTGTCTAGCTCAAAGTCGACACTGTAAGCAAATAGAGAAGATGAGAAATTATCTAAATGATTAAACCTAAGACCAAATTCTCAAATAATTGTTTCATTTCACTGGAACTTTATCCCAAATAAAAACTATTCAGAAGAGAGAATGTAGTCATAGTAGTTTTAGCTCTGAGAGAAGATTTAATATCCACAACAATAAAAGAGACACAAGTCAAAGAAATACTTTCATTAGTTTTCTGGGTTTCCTAGGTAGAGAAAAGGCAATATACAGAAGCATAAACTTCTTGCTGGTTGATTTATAGGAACAATATACCAACTCTTGAAAGTTGATAATACATGCTTGTCTCTATATGCATCCTTTTTCCTCTACTACCACACCATTCAAAGCCATGTTCCTCAATCTCCAGAACAATGGTCCATCAAATATCTTCTTGATAATGTATACTTTAACAACACACGTCTTGGGACATCTAGTTTTTATACAATTAGTTCAATTCAACCATTTGGAAAAAAGAGAAATTGAATTACAGAACATAGGATATTGTAATAGTATTGGCCAAAGCATTTGATATGAACACACAGACTTGAGCACAAACTTGAAGTGAAACAACAAATTTCAAATACTAACATATGTCCTGTCATAGACGAAGAAACAGGCAAGTCCAAGTTCAAACATCAAAAACTCTCACCTTTACAACCACAGCTTCACACTAACATATAAGGTGAAGAGGAAGTAAGTTGTAATTTTTCCACTTCTTCTCTTCTGATGAATACTGGATTCTATCATTTATTAATCATTTTCACTGGATTCTATCATTTTCACTAACTTTTGGAAAGATAAAAAGACCAGTCCCATTTGTTTTTCTTCTTTCACTTGTGATTAAACCAGATTCTGTAAATAATTAAGGTCATGATTTATGCTAATGCTACTATGTAAGGATGATGCTGGCCCCACCACTGATTTTTTCCCCCTCTCCTTCATTGTAATTCTATCGCATTCCTAAATGTCACATTTAACAAAGGCAATCCCAGTCCAGTTGACGTTGGCTACATGTATCCTTCTATTCCATTTAGCTCAATTTAGGATCATATGGTCTATTGTCTGTCAGAATATCAAATGCTTCTTTACCTCTTCGATCCAGATGACATCAAACTATCTCCTTTTCTCCTGCCACTTGATCCCCTTCTGTCTTTGCCTCAGTACATCAATTGTATTAAAAGCAATCTCATTCATGCCCTAAATACCAATATATTCCAAGCCATCCAATGAACTAAATCCATTTGAAGAAATTTAATGGCAACATGGGAGCATTTGCAGAACATGATGAATGTCCCAACTATGTACATTTTCCACAAACTACATCATGCACATTTTGTTGTATAGGAATGGACTTAATGATTAACTACTAAGCAAATGTTTCAACACAAGTCTTTCAAAGTGTTCACATTGTGAAATAACATATTTGCAATAGATTAGAATGGCAAAAATGAAGAGACAAACTTACCCAGTATCGATAAGCAACAACTTCAGCTGGAGTATTCTCAGGAGCACAAGAGCCAAGACTTATTTGTTTAACAGCCTCAATTTGAACTGCCTCAGGATCCTCTCTGGCACTCAACTCTAAAGCCAACTGTATTTGATATTCCTCCTCAATATCAGGGTCCCTGGATATATTGGACCCTGAATCACGCCTCACTGCATCAGAAACAACATCCAAACCACCACTACTAACTGAATCAGATGGTTCTTCCCTGTCTCCTCTAGTCACATTTGAAGATGATGGAGGACTAGGACTTTTTCTATTAGCAACAGAATTCAACCAATTCGAAATACCTGAGAAGGGTTTGTGTTCATGGGACTTAGAGGGCAAAAGTCTATCAGGGGAAGCAGATAGATCAGTGGACTTATTGCCCCTTGAAGAATTTGACCCATCTGCATCCTGTGATTGATTGGGTATGATGTGGAGCTTCTTAAAAAGGTTCTTCATTCTGAACTGTTAAAGGGTTCAATACCAAAGAAATAAAAATCTGGCCATAAACCTCTCCATTGTCTTCGACCAACCATGAAATCTTAATCACTAAAGAACCACCTTCAGAAATAGAGAGTTCAACCCAATCCAAAAAGCCCCACAAGCTACCCAAATCAACCCATTAAATCCAATAGCTAAAAACAATAACTTGAAGCAATACCCAGTACAGCTTTCCAGTATCAAGAATACCTAGATGCTTGAATTGAAAGATAACACGTTCCTTCTCGCAGAACAACAACAATCTCACGCTTGAAGATAACTCAAAAGGAAACAAAATTCAAACTCAAACACGCAACAAAGTGGCATGCATGCTGCACCACAGTTATAGCAACACCATAAACAATATGATCATGGTTAACTTGAACAACAATAAACCAATACAGAGATAGAGAAGAGGACAGATCTTTCTTTGGACTGAGGGAAGAAGATAATACATAGAAAACAGAGAAGCGGGGAAGCGCTTAGTGCTATCAAGGAGGTTAGTTTTGAAAAAGGTTACAGATGCAGTAGCAGAGACAGCAAGGACCAACAAGTGGGAGAGTAGGACCTCAAAAACCAAGGAAGACCCACTTGGACGTTTTTGAGGCACAAGGATTTCACGGTCCCATAAAAAGGTTAATTCAGTGGCAAACATCACCACCAAATAAACTCATCCCAACTCAACTGGCTGCCAGACTCTCTCTCTCTATATACACATTTTTCTTTTCCTCTCTCTCTCTCTCTCTCTCTAGAAAGGGTCCAAAAGCAACCATTTCCTTTGTTTTGATTTTTTTTTTTTAAGGAAGATAGAGTCCCAAATTCCCAAGAGTGGATGGTGGCATGAGTTGGAAATTTGTGAGGGAAAGGAATATTGAACGTGAAAGTGGGAGAGAAAGAGGATGTTTTTATAACACTATGTAACTTTTTCTGCTATTTTATCTTCTTTTGTTTTTTTTTTTTTTTTTTTGCCCTTTTCATTTTGTCGTTTCCCATTAAATTGCTGCTGTTGGCTGCTCATTGACATGATTTTCTATTTTCAACCACAAGTGGCAAAATTTTTACCTGCATTAACTGTCCATTCGGATTTCATTTTGCTAAATTCATGCAGTTTGATGTAATAGACTTGTTGCTTCTTTGAGTATAATATTTACGCATGCATCCTACTAACAAAATAATTACATAAATGAGACTATATATTCAAATATTTTTGTATATAAATATTAAATTTTTTAAATCATGTAAAGAATAAATTTATGTGTTTTTCACGTGAACCGTGTTACTCATAAAAATCTAAACAAAACCAATAATTTTTAGGTTTGAGAATAAGAACATAATTGTTATGACTTTTTCTTATTTCGAGTTAAGACATTTGCACTTAACAAAAAAATATCAATTATTATATTTTATAAAGAGTTAATTCAATTTAATATCGAAATCAATTATTTATACTATTTATGATTAATTTTAATTTTATTGAATTTTAAGAATTTATTTTCTTTTTTTTTTAGGTTTGTTAAAGCTAAATAAACCTATATTATGTTTGTTTTTGAGATATTCAATAATATTATAACTTTTTTAATTTACTTTTTTTATTATATGTTAAGATTTATATTGTTTTTATGCCATACATTGGGTCTTTAAAAAAAAGAAATAAATCATTTCATTCATTAAAAATATATAATAATATGGAAATAAAAAACTTTATAGTATAAAAATTTTACAAATGAAATTTTACATGCAAAAAATAGATAATAACAATCTTATTTTAAGATATCGAATTTAATTGATTAAGCTTTAAAATTGATCAATCAATTGTATGCGTGGTCACTCAATGACAGTCTTTAATCATTGTTTGATACATGTTGTTTTTTTTCAAGTTCGATTTAATAATTTTTAAATGTATATTTATTGCAGATATTAAAAATTATATTTTTTGAACTATCTTTTAATTATAAATCTAAATAATCACAAAATCATAATGAAACTTTGAAAATAAAGGCATAAACACAATGCTAATAAAGATTATTATAAAGTGAAATAAAAAAAAACTTTAAAATTTGTCAATAATGGGAGATTTGAAATAATAGAATTTTATATTCGATAATTAAAAAAATAACAGATTTAAAATAATAAATATTTTATGAAGAAAACTAATAAATTTATGAAAAAATAATAAATTAGGTTACTAAAAGCTGCAAGCAAATAAGAGAAAATTAAAAGGCGAAAATCGTAAAAAATGATAAATTACAGAATTGCCAACGTTATTAACATACCTACCTTTTCTTTTTTTTAATAGAAGTATATATTAGTTTGCGGTCACCAATAATTAGATGCCGGATAGAAACAAAATTTATAGACTTTCGTTTTGAAAAATTGGAAAACGTGTTATTTAATAAACAAGTTTAAATTGTATCAAGATCAAAAGGTGTGTATAATATTTTTTTTTATCAAGTACTTAATTTTATAGTAAAATATTACCTTAATAAATTAAAAAATTTTAAAATTAAATACCTGTTAGTAAAAGAAAAACCATTAATATCACCGCCCTAATTATAATTATTACGAATTCAACTATCACTATTATTATCATTTTAATTACTTTTTAAAATTAATTTTTTTTATTTTTAGATGAAATGAATTTTTACCATATAAAAATATGAATTAAATTTTTAATATTTTTTTAAAAAAAGGATTTAATTTTTTTATTTGAGTAAATTTTTTTAATTTAATTGATTTTTATTAACTAATTTTTATATTAATTTGAATTAGATAATTAATTAATTTTTTATTTTAAGGATCTATACGATTTCGGGTAGCACCCTTGCTCGGTCGCCGCTCGAATCGAAACAGATGTACTGCGCCACCTAGCCAGCGCATACCGGAAAGTGATGCTTCTTTTTCAGATCCTGGTTTTAAGATTGAGTGCCTGGGAAGTTGAGGTGATATCTCGTTCGAGATTGGCCGATTGAATTTCTATAAACTATCCAATAGCGTAACACTGCTACGCTCATCGTGGGTAATATTAATATGGAAAACTGCGACTCTGCGGCTTTTCTCATTTTAATAATCAGCCACCATCTATGATTTTCTGGTTTTTTTTTTTTATTTTTTTTTTTCCAGTAGCGTAAGGGAAAGAATATTGACTTTGGACATTAATCTGGAATGTTTTTTACCACCAAAAAGAGAAAACTTGTTTCGTGTTTGTTTGGCTAGAAAATTTTTATAAGAAAAAAGAAATGCTTATTTAACCAGTTGTAGATATCATCCGTGAACGATTTTTACATGTCAATTTTGATCGAATTACTCTTGAGTTTGTTTACTTTCGGGTCATGTTTTTTAGAAGATTAATATCAAATTATTTCAAGTTGCAAATAGATTGAATTTCTTTAATTAATATATAAAAAAATTTTAATCATTTTTAAATTACATTAAATCAATCATAATTTTAATTATTAAAATAAATTTTTAATATCTAAATTATGTCAAATTCAAATCAATGAATTGTATTAATTTAAATTGATCCATAAATCAAGTTAGTATTAAATTAGCTTAATCTAAAAAATTTTAAATTAATTTAAATTTGAATCATTTATAATTTTTTTCCTAATATATACACCGAAGAGGGTCTAGTTTCTGTTTTTAGTAAAACAAAAGGCCTGATCTTAAATCAATAATCAACAATAAATCAACTTCAATATATTTTTTTTTTTAATCTGAGTAGGAGGGGCCAAAGGGGTTTAAAAAAAAAAAAAGAAATCAATTATAGAATATCTATATGAATTAATTTTTTTAAAAAAATTGAACTTTCTTCTTTTATATTTTTTTTTCTTTTATTATGGTCTGGATATATGTAGAGATATTATTGCTAGCAGCAACATTTCATTTTGTTTACTTTTTACATATGCATAAATAAAAAAAATGAAAATTACAATATTGTATTATATTATAATATGTGTTTAAATACTATAATATTTTATTGT
>CATIWR010037289.1:0-30760 GCA_949677035.1 Omphalea diandra | reverse complement strand
AAGTCTTATGAAGAAGAATGGGCTAAATATGGTTGTTTTATCATGGCAGACGGTTGGACCGATAAAAAGCAGAAGACACTCATTAATTTTTTAGTGAATTCCCCTAAAGGTTCAGTTTTCTTGAGTCTATTGATTCTTCTACATATTCAAAGACTGGAGAGAAAATGTTTGAATTGCTCAATAGATTTGTGGAGCGTGTGGGAGAGGCAAATGTTATGCAAGTTGTTACTAATAATGCAACTTCCAATGGGCTTTCTGGTAAGAAACTATCTTTCATCTCCTCAATCACATTTTTCTTAAAAAATGAAGTCATTTCATGCATGTTAAATTCACTAATTCTTTAATTTCTTTTGTAGGAAAATTATTAGAAATCAAAAGACCACATTTATATTGGACACCTTGTGCTGCACATTGCCTAGATTTGATTTTAGAAGACATTGGGAATTTGTCTACTTTTAAAGTAACATTGAAGCGGACCATGAGCTTGAATGGTTACATTTATGTTCGCTCAGGTGTGGTCAATTTATTAAGGCATTTCACAAGACAAAAAGACCTTGTTCAGGCTGGTGTCACAAGATTTGCTACTATTTTTCTCACTCTTCAAAGGATACACAAGTAGAAGCACAATTTAAGAAAAATATTCACTTTAGACGATTGGACAAATAGCAAATGGGCAAAAGAAGTTGTTGGAAAGAAGGCAACTAAAATTATCTTGATGCCTAGATTTTGGACTAGTTTTGTGTATATCTTGAAGATATTTGGTCCTTTAGTCTGTGTTCTTAGATTAGTTGATGGTGAAAAAAAACATGCAATGGGTTATATTTACGAGACTATGGATAGGGCTAAAAAAGCTATTATGAAGTCTTTTAATGACAAAGAAGAAAAATACAATGAAGTGTTAAAAATCATCAACAATAGATGGGAATGCCAACTTCACCAGCCTTTGCATGCAACAGGATATTATCTTATTCCAGAGTTCTTTTATTCAAATCCCGATATATCTGAAGATCAAGAAGTGATGACGGGTTTTTATAAAACTTTGGGGAGATTGATTCCAAGCCATGATGAGCAGGACAAAATTACTGACCAACTCGCATTATATCGAAATGCAGAAGTGATATTTGGGATGGACTTGGCCATTAGACATAGAAAAGTAAAATCTTCAGTTGAATGGTATGGATCATCAACTTTAAATTTGCAAAAATTTGCTATTAAAGTGCTTAGCCTCACTTGTAGTGCTTCTGGCTGTGAACGCAATTGGAGCATGTTTGAGCATATAAGTACTTGTATTTAATGTTTACTATGTTAGTATAGGGTGTTCAATTTGTTATTATATATCTTGCTTATCAAGTTACTGTGAATTTGTGATATGTTGCAGATTCATAGCAAAATAAAAAAAAAAGGCTAGCTCAACAACGTTTAAATGATTTGGTGTTTGTGAAATACAATCGAGCATTAAAGCGTTGATATGATGCATGAGTCCATATTGACCCCATTTTTTTGAGTGATATTAATGATAGTAATGAATGGTTGATGCGTAGAATGGATGGAGAATCTTATGATAAAGATGAATTGGTGTTTGATGGTGAAGATTTAACTTGGGGTGCAGTTGCTAGAGTTAGTGGAGTTGAGGAGGCAACATATCTTACTAGAGGCAAAAGCACCACACCTGTTTCCACTTCAAGTACTAAGTCTAAACAAATAGAAAAAGGAAAGGCAAAAGCATCTTCTCATACAAGAGCTAACACTCCTTTAGTACTTAAAGATGAGGAGGAATAAGATGATGTTGAAGAAGATGAAGAATATGAAGAAGAAGAGGAGATTGAAGATGATCAATTTGATGATGATGATGATGGAGACAATACTGAGCTTGATGATGATTGAATAATTGTGTTTTGATAAGTGTTAGAACTTGTTATTTAGTATTATTAGTAAGTTTAAAATTTTTGTCTGTTTAGGATTTTAAGTCTTTAGTAAACTTAGGAGTCTTTGCTGTTTAGAATTTGAAACCTTTATTAAGTTTTTTTTTTCTTTTTCTTTGTATGTGTGTTTTTCTGTTATTATTACTTAATGTATAATGTATATTGAATATTAATAGTTATAATATTATATCACCTTATTAGTAGTCCAATGATAAAATTTATAATTTTTTTTTTATTTTTTATTTTTGCGCCTTATGTCGCTCAGGCGCGCGCCTGCGCCTCACGCCTAGGCTCCAGGACCCTTTAGCGTCTTGGTGCGCTTTGCGCTTTTAATAACTATGCTTATAACAAAACAACAAAATTTCCTCAATTTATTTCAGTTTGTGATATAAAGTTGAAATGGTCCAAATAGATTAACGAAATTTGATGAAAGCTTTTATTCTCCAGCATAGGGACCACTAACAGTAGATTTAAAGTCACTATATTGATGGTATGACCATATGGAATAAATAATATGGATCATATATTCATCTTTCCTTCTCTTTTCTTTCTTTGATATTTAGGATATCTGGCTAGGATTTTGTTGTATGTTTCCCAATGTAGGTTATCCTATAAAGCAGAAAACACATGATGTGTCAATTTCTTGGGGTGTGCATTAATAAATTGAAGACAAAAAACAAGCAAAAGATATTAAAGGACCATATGGCCCTTCAATTAAGCTTACCCTTTACTCTCCTTTCCAGTCTATCAATTCGCCACGAGGGGCATGGAGCTTTGCCAATTGCTCCTCTGCTTCAATGTCATTTACCACACCACGGCATCGTGGGAATCCACAATAACATGGTAGTTGTTCATCAATTGAGAAAAACCTGAAAGGTATAAAATTAGCATCAAAAGAAAGTACAAGGAAAAAAAAAAAAAGGTGTATACAAAGAGCTTGAGGAGAACCTATAATCATATGTGAGTTCTTCCCATCTTTTAATATCTCTCTTTGCAAATATAATTATATGTTCATCACCATTTACACTTATTACTCTTGAATAGCAATTGGGCTGCACCAAAACAAGTGTCAAATTAGTACATTTTTAAATTTGATTCAAATCAATCAAATAGAAAAGTATTAAAAGCATATTCACCACATAAACATTTATCTACAAGAAATCATGACAGGTTAAAAAGAAAAAAAAAATGTGTGGTTAATAACTTCTACAATTACTTGAAACAGAATAAGAAAAGCAGAAACAGAGGGGGTGCACCTCACACGAGTGATTAATCAGATGAGCAATGCTTCCTGCCCTTGTAGCATCAATGACTCGCTCATCATCAATGCGAAACATGTAAGTCCCAGCACCCTGCATTTAAAAATCACTAAACTTCTTCAATGACTGACTTTTCAAAAGTACCAGATAAACTTCTTCAATGACTGACTTTTCAGAAGTACCATCACATCGCAAATATATGAACACCAAGAGGAACACCAACAGGGGTGTCCATTAGTTTGTTTCAGTTCGGTTTTCACCAAAACCAGAATAACCAAATTGTATATTTATAGGAACCGAACCAAACCGAAACAAAATGTGGTTCAGTTTGGCTTGAACCAAATTTTAAAAATATATTTTTTTGAAAGTTTTTAATATCAATTATATTATTTCAGTTACTTATGAAACTTATTATACATTAATTCTACTTGTATATGCGGAAAATATTCAATTTACTTTTAAGTATAAAACTATATTAATATCATTTATTTAAAAATTCTTTTTTAATAAAAATTCAGTTAATTTGGTTTGTTCCAGTTCGATTTTTTAAAACTGAACAAAATTAACCAAAATTTTTTAAGAGAAAAACCAAACCAATTTCAAGTTCAGCCACCAAACCAAACCAGTAAGTTCAGTTTGGTTTTTCAGGTTGAACCAAATAATTGGACAGTCCTAAACACCAGTAATATCATCTGAAAAAGAAACATACCACCAAGGAATTGTATATAAAGTGTTCCCTCCTGTCAGCTATTGGTGGCCTAACAAGTTCACCAGTATATTCAACAACCTGCATATCATAAAGTTCCTTAAAGCTTGACACTAGTGCACTCTTGATGAAATATCTCATAATTAACAAGTTAGTTTACCATGTCTCCTGCCCTATGAGGATGCTTTGCAAAGATGCCAAATCCATGAATTCCTGATTTGCCTAGACCAAGAGATATTGCCAACAATCAAACAAGAAGAAATTAAATAATCATGTACAGATCAAAATGCTTCTTATGTAAATTGGAATTTAAACAATTACTGCAAGATAGAACAGAAACACAAACAAAAAAGACCAAACATATAGCCACCCAACATATTTACATGTGAAGGTAAAAACTTGTGTCTCTAGCCAAAAAAAAAGTGTACATTTACTTATCAACAAACATGCACACACGCACCCCAAACCATCCATGTAAACAACTAAAGAATATGTTAGCCCATAAAAATAGTAATGTTAGACGTAACAGAGGCTGGGAAACCAAGTTAAAAGACAAAATTAAAAAGTATTACAAATTCAGCTTCAGTGTCGGTTCAAGTGGAACCCTTCTCAAGCCAAGTACATCAATGTTACACTCATAGGCGTACTAAAGGCAGGCAAGTTGATGTGGATGCAGCAGCTATGTCTTAATGTGGATGCATAAGTTATGTCTTTATGAATTATTTATGTTTAATTATTTAAATTTAACTTATGGAGGTTACATTGTTTCAGTTTCCTTTATAGTGGGAGGCTACTGTCAGTTTTTAGCCTTGTTCATTGTATCATTAAAAACTTGAGAAGTGACTGAAAAAGGTAGGCAATTAACTTCACAAATTTGCTTCCTTTGTTTATGAGATTGAAGAGTTCTCTGATTCAACGAGCTCTTACAAATTTCAATTTTCCTTAACCATTCACCTGTTGATTTAACGACATAGGTGGAAGAGAAAAATCTTTGATACACAATAAATTAGAAAATCAGGATTTCTATCTTCCTGTTTCAGGACCCATAACAAGATCCAAACATGTGGACCGTAAAAATATGTTCCCTTCAGTATATGAGAATATGGAATTACAGCCTGTAAAAGATCATCATAACTTAAAACATTGAAGGAGTGATTGAATCAGTTCAGTTAAGAACATCACCCACAGCAGACCTTTTTATCCTATTTTCTTAAAATAGACACAAAAAAATAATTGAGATATTTGACCAAAAAAATAATAATTCAATTAGAAAGTTAAGGAAAATGTCAAAACTGATATGAAGTTGCAACAACAGACAAACACAATAGAGTAGCAAGAAAATTAGGGAAAGGTAAATAACACCAGATAAAAACGAGTTTTTTTCTGAAATGATCTTCAACATAAAAATTAAATTAAACATTGAAGTCCTAGCCAAATAGCAAAAGTAAAAATCCTCCAATCCAAGGATACATGCTCTATCTTCCACCACTATATGTGCTTCTATCAGCAGAAACTTTCTAAAAACAAAAACCAAAAATTCAACCACCATTGAGCCCTTAAAAGACCCCCTCACTAAGCATTGATTTTCAAAATATGCTGTTGTAATTAAAGGTAATTAAATTTCAATAAATACCATAGTTTTTGCATCTCCTGCTCTACAAGCATAGACAAATTGAATTAATACATCTAATTAGACTCAGTACACCGAACCTAAAAAAAAATTTGCTCAATTTCAACAAATAATCAAAGAGAATTTCATTGAAGGTAGTTATGATGCAAATTTATTTCTCAAGTATTTTTCCCTCTTTTTCTTCATTAGTTAGAAAATCTGAAAAAATTTCAAAAAAAAAGTTGGTGATAGCTCCTGTATGTGGTCTTGAGAAGAGTGGTGGCAAGGAAATACCTTTCATTTTCCATAACATTTTCTAACCTTCATCTTCTTCTAAAATAAGATTGCTGCAATTCTACAATAACTTTTTGGACTTATTTTCTAATGCAATCCTCACTGTTTCAGGAACTTTTCAAAATAGACCAAAAATGGATATCCTCTCATAAGAAAATATTTCTGATTCAACAAAGAGCATTTCAATATTTGAACTCATGGTGAATTACCAATTGAGTGGCTGCACTAACTTCTTCCAAGCAATTAAGTCCCTTCATCTTGATTTACCTTTACTATGATGTCCTACCTCTAACAAAATTGACCCAGCTAGAATTATTTCCCACTTGAAATCCAAACGAAATCCACTTCAGAATTAGAAAATTTTGTTTCTTCAAACTTTTTCAATATTCCACAAAACTGTAAAATAATAAAAAAAAATTCAATAAACTTGCGTGCATTTCGCCAAGAACAACTAAAGTTTAATAGAAACAAGAAGTTTTGTTGTGATTCTTCATTTTTTATTCTCTCCCAGTACTGAAAGAGATGATCCATACACTACACCAAATTAGAGCCTGCAACAGGTGCAACTGTATTCTTTCAGAGTTTATCACGAAAGTACATTCATACAGCAAATGAAAAACCATCATTCAAAGGCAAGTAATAAAGCCTAAAAGGAAACTGGAAATCAACAAGAAGCATAAAAGCAGCTGATACAAGAGCAAAAACACAACATAAGAAAAAATTGGAAGTGTTTGATGCTTTTCCGGCCACGGATTTCTATGGTAAAACATTTCAAATCTCAGGATTGTGTTTTCTATTAGTGGGAAAGAATGAACCAGACAAGAAATTTTAAATTTGGAAAAAATTTCCACAACTTTTAATTATAATAACTTAAGAACTCTATTTAACGTCATTTAAACAGCTGCAATTTCTTATTGCTTTCTGATAACTAGTATTATCAGTTATTAAGAATCTAAACCCTTAAAGTTGAATTTTACGAAGAAACTTAATGTAATGGGATGAATTTGTACAAATATGGGCTCTTCCAGAATCATGTGATGCAATTCTTACCTATACATCCAGCCAAAGAATCCAGGGTTTGATGTCAAAGGAATTTTTAGGATCAAGATAGAAGAAAGAAAGGTGAAGCATTATTAATAAAAGTTGGTCTTCATCTATTACATGGAATACTCAAAATAGGTTATTTGCTATATTCAATGAATTATAGGTTTTTCCATAGAAGACTACGGGTTTTTTGAGTTCAAAGGCTTAAGAGGAATGAGGCAAAGGTACTGTTCGAGAGGGCAACAGAAATTCCCACGAACCAAAACTTATATCTGCAATTGATCCAGGATAGAGTTACTTTTTGTAGCTCCTCTGTAGTTATCCTATCAGCAAGATGGTACATGTGAAGCAACTTGCTTACCTATCAGGAAAGAATGGAGAACTTTGCTATGATACTTCTTCCATTTGTTTTTTGTACCATTTTAATTTTTAACTTCATTTCTGCCTTGACAATTTTTTTCATTCATAAAAAAAGAAAAGAAGAATCTCTATTTCTTGTAGTTGAAAGATTAAAAGTTATATATATATCAACCTGCGGTTTTTTAAAAAATATTTCATCACCAAAATTTTGTGTATTTATCATCATGGACATCTCTACGCCTGCAGACAAATAACATAACCTACCCATCTAAATAAAATAAAGTTAAAAACAATCTTTTGACCCACCCACTTTACCATAAAATATCAATGTTAGATAAGAGTATGAAGTTTTGTCTTTAAAGACAGTAAAAAAAAAAATGGAAAGAGTTGAACCGACTCCTGAACAGATAGATATATAAACATGTCCATGCAACATAAACACAATATTAACTTTAATTTCATCCACAAGCAATAACCTTAAATCTTTAACCTCTACTGTTTAACTGATAATTTTAAAAAAAAAAATTGTGCTAAAATCTTATATGTTTTCAAGGAATAAGACATTAACAAGAGAGAAATATACTTCAGAAATTCAAAACATCACACAGAAACACAATATTAATGCCATCAAGTAACATTTCAAAGTATCACATTATCAAATGAAAACAAACCACTTACCAAAAGCCAGTCTCTTTCGGAAGGTCTGCCTCATGTATTCATACTTTTCAGCCATGGAAAGGATGTTGTTAGGAGCATCAAGCTGAGAGTCTTTTATCATTTGAAAGCTAAAAGAGAATCTAGAACCCACAATTCCATTTGAAGGTAGTGTGCTGCCAGATGATTGATGCTGACAGTAACCACCAACCAAGTAAGGTTGATTTTCAACAAACAAACGCTTCAAGGATGCAGCAGCAAGGGCCTCTGGTTCTTTCCGCCCTCTTCTTCCAAAATAATTATAAGGCTCTACAATAAAAGAAAGATTTAAACCAATAACAGTGCCAAATACAAAAATTTCGTTCAGGGGGATCCAAATTACAATTAATGAATTACAGTAATTTTTTATTTTTATATTTTGAAATCGATATACATATATAATATATAATATGTTTTTGAGGCCCAAAATAATATCAAAAAATTAAAGAACTATAAAAATTTCTAATATGCCAAAAAATTAAAGGACTACAGAAAATTCTACAAATTAGTTGTTATATTGCTGAACTTTTTTGAAAATTCAGGGGGTCACCCTTAGGTCCACATAGTCCTCTCCTTAGTCAAAAAATTAAAGGACTATAAAAATTTTTCAAATTAACTAGTGTACTGAAATTTTGGGAGATCCAGGGGGTCACTAGGCTCTTACTAGCTCCATCCCTGCCAACACATCAGCCTTTTTGGTTGAACAGATTCAACAAACTGGATAATCATATAACAAGAAATGAACAAAAATTTAATGACTGTCTAATACCAACAGTCATTATTAACTAAACCAAAGTCTATCAGCCACAGACTTGAAGCTGGAATAACATGCCAAAGGAACATATGCACTGCAGGGAGAAAGGGAGAGGGGGGAGGGAGAAGGTGAAGGTGAGGGTGAGAGTGAGGGGAGGGGCATGAAATTATATCCTGCAAACTGATTGGTAGCAATAGTCAAGTTAATGCACCACACAAGAGTATGGACAAGCATACCACTTCTTGCACAGCCAGACGGATTGGATGATGGGATATAGTCAGAACATCTACGAGTAATTCGACTAATCCGCTCATCAATGACTGGACGCTCATTGGATGGCTGTCTGTGCTTTTTACAGAAGGAAAGAAAACGAATGCACTGATCTTCTTCATCATCATCTACAGCAAGGAGATGGAGTCTGTCCTCATCCTCGAGCTATTCAAAAGGTACAAAACAATAAAGTGCAGGAGTATATAAGCAAAAACATAAACAAGCAACAATACCAACATGCGGTGGAATGTTAAAATACAAGTATAACTGCAACATAAACTCTGAACACTTTAATGAAGGAGAAGGAATACCTCAACGCAAAGGCCAGCTGCCCGTGCACACAGAGGATGATATGCCACTCGACAAGTATTATTTGAACACTGCAGGCAAAATAACAATTCAAATAGCAAACAATTAACAAAGGAGAAAAGATTAATAAGGCTGAGAAACCTGCAACCAAACCAGTGACAGAAACACGGATAAGAAAAAGGTCATACAAATGTGCTATATATATTGTGTTTTAACACAACAGCATCACTTGGAAAGCACATAAATCTTTTGAATTAGTCAGTACAAAAGCAAGCACTTTCTTTTATTTGGTTTTTTCCTTCACTATCTTCCCTAATTCTTTTATCCTTTCAATAAGTTTCTTTCGTAAAATAACACTCAGCCATAAGATAAGTCAGTATCTCCTGCTCAACATGAGCACATAAATATACACAAAAAACAAAAGCACACACAGTTGAGCTCCTGAACTGTTCTAAAATATTATTGAAGGCTTTAAATTATAGCATCAGAAAGCATAAAAACTTACAATTAACTCGATTTTATAAGCACAAATTAATGTAGCAAGAACATAAAAGTTGCAATGCATAAATAGCTACAATGAATATTAAACCTTCAGATAGTTTGTTATTAGAATAATTATGAGCTTACTTGGATGCATGATCCATAAGCTACACCGCAAATGCTACATAAGAGCTTCCAACGATCCTGTTTAAATACAAAATATAATTAGAGCAAAAACAAATTACCATACTTGAAGAATCAAATAAAAATATTCTGAACTCAAGCATCTTTGTTAGCACTAGCTCACAAGTCACAACAGTACACCACCAGTTCTTACAAAATAAAGGTCAGAAAAAAATTTTTGAACAAAAAAATGATCCAGAAAAGAATTATTGCATAGCAGTAAGAATAAAAGACATAATAACAAACAGCTGTACCTTGTTGATCCTATTCAAGCCGTCAATAGGCTCCATTCTCTTGACATCAGACAAACAAGTTTCTGCACCATAAGCTGAGTCAACAAAACTCAAAATAACAAAGGAGTATAAATATGTGTACCATAGCCACATACCAGGTATCCATATGGCACAAGCCAGATGAGCCCAGCGCCCATCAGTTGTAGGCTTCATAGCACCACCTAAGGTAAAGTCAATTTACAGGCTCAGTGATGTATAGCATCCATTGTCATAGAGAAAGAGGCTTTTTAGTGCTAGCATACCTATAACTGGACAAAGGCAACAGGGAGGTGGAGAATCAGGAGCCCCAGGACGGCATAAATTGCACAACCACAGTACGCCATCAACAGGTTCTAATTCTCCATAGCATCTGGCATGGACCTGAGTGTACACTATATTTTATGAAATTGATGAAAAAACTAGAAGATTTTACTAATATATAAAATTTAAAAAAATGTGAGAGAAGAATTGGAAGAATAACAATGTTAAATTGAGCAATATATTTGACGAAAAGAAAAAAAAATCAAAATGCATTCACAATTTCTTAAAGCTGCTGCAGTTGTCTAACCCACAATGCATTTTCAAGAAAATGGCACTAGAATGTGTAGGACGCTTACCATCATTCTGCATTTATCACATTGCAGGAACAGATTGTTCTCATATTCCTAAAAGAGATATCAATAGTTAATACACAAATATCAAAATCATAGCAAGTCAAAGGAAAGAAATACAATCTTTTAAGGCATATATTGAAAATGGAGATGAGTAAAAAGTAGTTGTGAAAGGCACATCTGAGGCACAAGGCACAGCCCATGGTGCCTTAGACCTTGAAAGGCAGGCGATCTTACAAAGGCACGCACCTTTGGGCGCCTAGGACTTGTGTTATTTATGCAAGGCACACCTTACGTTATTTTACCTTTTTGTGTTTTTTTTATTTGAATATATAATATAATCTTAGCCATCCATTTATAATCTGAACCTTCTATTTTAAGTCTTAAAATATCTTACAATAGGCTTACTTATACCTAATAATCTAAAGAAAAAAAACACACAAAAGAGAGAAGGCAATGACACTACTTCAGTCAATGGCACATTCCAGGTAAGATAAGATCTATCCTTTTTAAAAAAAAAAAAAAAAACTTTTCTTTCATCATGTTTTTGTCTTGTTCTTTCCTTTTCCTCCACTTCTATACTCCTGTTTTTTTTTTTTTTGACAGATAAATTTAGCTTCTATAATGCTGTTGGGCTTTTAGTCATTGATTATACAACTCAATATATTGTTGATTTTGTACTTAAATAGTCCTGTTTTGCTCCCTTTTTTTTTTTTTTTTTTTTTTGCGCCTCACTTCAGTAAGGCGTGCCTATAACTAGACTCTAGGACCCTTTTGCCCCTTGTGCCTTTAATAACTACGGCAAAAAGCAAACAAGAAAATAGATGGCATCCAGTATAACATACAAATATAAAACTATTCATATAGAGCTCCTTTTTCCCTCTTTTCTCTTAAAAATGGGAGACAGTTTAAGCAACAAGCAAATGCTGGTTGACAAAATCGTGTTAAGAGAGAATATTGGTTTTCACCTCATCCATATGGCAGACGCTGCACTTATCAAGGTCTTTCCAGTCAACACGGACAGGTCTATAACCAACAGGTAAGTCCTGATATCTTTCAGAGGTTGACTTGCATAAAGACATTTTGGAAGAAAATCTGGACTTTGATAATCCCTGCCAGTACCATTGGAAAATATCACAGGCATATAATCAAAATACATGGTTTAAGCTAACAAGAGATTTCATTAAACTACACAAGAAGATCAAAAGATCTCCAGAAACACATTACACAATATCAAGCAAACAGCAAAAATTCATTCTTTTGAATGCCTGCAATGCTTGTTCTAAAATTTGTCCTGTGACCCCCACAGTATAAAACATCCTGAGAATGAACTCACACTTGGATGCAACACATTGCTGTATCAACTGTGACAATGAAACACTCAGAAGCTGTAATTTTTGGATTCCCATTTCAACATGTCATTTATCTTTCTGGTTTTTTCTTTTGGCACATTGAGGTTCTAGTCACTATTTCCTGAAAGTCAACCAATTTCTTTTTATGATTCCCAGCATGTCATCAACATCTCCACTTACTGAGCCCCTTTAATATTTCAAAATTTGTATCAATGCTACTTTCAGATCTAAGAATAAGATCTTACACAAAAGAGAACTATATTTTGCCACATCAAAACCAGCAAGATACTTAATGACTTTGCTATCTATTCGCAGGGCAACATTGAGTGATTCATAAAAGATTTCAACACACAATAGTAGAAGATGAAAATTGTTGCTGGCATGAACTAAGTGCAATTTTATTCAAGAGGCTATACTGGGAAATATAAAATAGCATACCTTTATCAGTTTCATAACTTCAGGATCAGAGAAACCAAACAAGTCTGCACCAGATTCACAGAATTTTTCTACTCCACCTTCAGCACTAAAACCATTGGAAGTACAATCTTGAAATTTCCTTATTCTTCTGTATATTTTATCCCAGCAAGTAGATGGAGTAGAACCTTTAATCTGTGAACACGCAACTACCATGGATGAATATTGCAATCAGCAGCTTATACCCCAAATAGAAAGCTGAGCAATAACCCAGGTAGTGTAACACCAATTACATGTCCAATTTGATGGATAAAGAGAAAATGGTTTGGCGGACCACCAGAAATAATTTTGTCACACTGACAATAATATGTACCACAGGATTTTGCGAATTTCATAATTTGAACATGAAATTCCAGAACACAAAAGTTTTCAATCAGCTCCCTATATCACCTGGATTCAGACAGCACCTTCCAAAAACCATCTAATTTGCTCAATTCAATAGCATAGCCAAGTTACTGCATTTTCAATCCAATATACAAGGAAATAGCAGATTCAATACCTACAGTGCAGAGTGCAACTTTAGAAAAAATGTAGGTGGTTGCTCTAATTGGCCAACCAGGAAATAAAACTAGAAGGGGGGAGAGAGATAGAGAGAGTTGTTTAGCCAGTTACAACATCAAGAACTAAAGTGCTCTTCAGATGATCCATGTTTAAAAATCCCAAATTGCTATAATTGGCCAACCAGGAAATAAAACTACAAGGGGGGAGAGAGATAGAGAGAATTGTTTAGCTAGTTACAACATCAAGAACTAAAGTGTACTTCAGATGATCCATGTTTAAAAACTCCAAACACAATAAAAATACTGAGAAGAATATAGGCTAGCACACTACAATTTTTAAATAAATAAATAAATAAAATATATATATATATATATATACATGAGTTCTTCCTTTAGAGTGTTCTGTTCTCTTTTGATTAGGAAAATCCAAACCTAGAATCCTTCCAAGACCAACCATGGTGCACTAACACAGAGAAAGGTGCCATTTCATCTCATTTCGCAACACAATAAAAACTTAAACACATTAGACAGAAGCTTATGTTTTCTTGGTTCCAATCCTGTTTTCTATAAGCAAAATTTCAATATCCAGCAGCAAATGCAAAATGATTTATGATAAAGTTGACAGAATCAAATTACAACTAGAATAATTGTCTCAAAAAAATTGCAAAAAGCAATAGGGTGAAAGTAGCTAAATACGAAAGGAAAGCAAGCAATTGGAAAAATGTGTACAGACAATGAAAGAAAGAATTTATTTGTAGTTTTAGGTTTATTTCTGTGCAGCTGACCTGCTCTCCATTGTCTAGTGTCACTCTAAATAGAGGACGAATCTTAGACTCAGCATCTCGCAACACTTCCATCTTATATATGGTACAAATGCTTGGATCTGACACCCACAAAAACAAAAGCAAAGCAAATATATCTCACAATTCCCCTAAAACAAAATGGCCAAAATATGGGATCATGCAAATAAATTACTATCCCTGAAATTCCTAGAAAGATCTGCCAGAAAATGACCACCTATTATTGAAGTAAACTTTCTCAAGGCAGTATATCCTTCAGGCCAGATAAATTTATCATCCTGGAAATATTCTGAATCCTTGACAATCTTTCCTGCAAGAGAAGTTTGGAAGCTTCAAGTATAAATGACAATGCCCCAATACCCATCTATGAATTCACTAGTAACACTAGGTGCAATGAAATATATGTTAAACCAAAAAAGTATGCAGAAAGAAATGTAAAAATTTTCTTGCTTGGACATGTCAAGTCGCTCAAGCAAGCAGAATACAATTTCTGCATCCCAAAAGTTTTGGGAAGATGGGAGGTACAGGAAATGCCAGGTCCTAATACAATTGAGCATTGAAAATCTAAATTTTAAATAATAAAAAAGTGATTCAATTTCTAAACAAGTTTGCATGTCTCAGCTTAAAAGAAGGTACAGCAAATTCCAACTCATAAAAATTACCAAGACTTATTATTTGCAAATCCCCAATCACATATGGCGAAGTTTCAAGGCTCCTCAATATTCTTTGGATGCCTTCATCATTTGTACAATCTTCACCTGAATCTGTACTCCCTTCATCCTCACTACTTGCATTCTCACAAGCAGCAGTCATGCAGTTTTGCAGCTGTAGCATTCTTTTTGGAAGCTTTTGCTCACTCAGATACCTGGTCAAGAAGCAATCAGTAGTGAAATTGCCAACTCCATGGTGGAACAACAAGCCAGGCGGTTATTGGAACTCTAATAATAAAAAGAATGGCAGTTTACAGTTTTCCACAACTATTTTTCACAAAGAAACTTCAGATCAATAGATGATAAATCTATTAACAAACTAGTTTACAGTTTCCCCTAATTTATTAACATAAACACTTGCACCTCATTAAATAAATCTATTTAAGGAAATGATTGTGATGGTACTGTAGGATTGTCTCTCCATTTGTTTAAGGAAAATGTAATTACTGAAAACCCCTCCCCAAAAAAAAAAAAAAAAAATGATACTTCCGCTTAATTGGGGAAATAAAATGGTCAAATGGAAGCATCAAGTTCCTTTTGATTTTGCACTTTGTTACAACCAATCACACTAAAAAAGTGCAGTTTCGGAAGCAAGACTTCCTTAACTAACTTCTGCAGAACAAACAAGGCCTAATTCTACAGATATCTGCTATGAAAGTAACAAATCTCAACACTAGAAGTAAATTTTTCATGAATACTAGCCATGTCTCTAACCGGTTAGATTAAAGCATTTGTGGATATGTAAGCTTATATTCCTGTCTATAAACAATTGATAGGTGTATGTTACTATTTTTACAAAGACAACACAAGACTGACAAGAGAACAAGTTGCCTAACATGACAACCTTCAAAATCTTAGGGTCCATTCGTTTTGAGGAATTATTTTTAGGGAAAACATTTTCCGCATTTTCTAATACACATGCACTCAGGCAAATTGGTCAACAAAAAATATTCTTCTCATCAATGAAAAACTAAATCATTTTTAATGAAAATAAATTCCTCTTTTCAAATAAGAAAATCATTTTCTGAATTTTGACAAACTCATCTAAATAAAAAAAAATCAAATAAATGCATATTTATTAGTATAATTATTATCACCAGTTAATCTTAACCTCCAACATCCATTGTTTGTTGCTACCAACCACTAGGAGTCGCTGGCAATCGGTAAGACACAAAATTTTCATTTTTAATGTATTTTTTCTCATATTGAATAATAAATAATACAAATATAAATTATTTGTGATATAATCTTAAAAATCAAAAGAAAATTTATATTTTTCCAATATATCCTAAACATTAGAAAATATTTTTTCTTGGAAATCATTTTCCGTAGACAAATTATTTTCATCAAAATAAACGGGGCCTTAATATGTGATAAAAGCATGCTATAGTTGACAAAGGCACGTGCTCTACACATTTAGTAGAATTTATACAAACAACATGATAACAATTATGGTTAAATCAGAAATAAAATAACATCTGTATGAAATACTATATTTAAATGTTATTTTGATAAAATAAACCCTATTAATAAGCTTACATTTTTGCTTCTTCCAAGCTTCGTGTGAAATGAGGTTTCCTGCACTTTAGATGAAAAGATGATAGTAGTCCTTTGAGAAATGAGATTACCTGTTTCAGTTTAATTCTGAAAAAATCACAAAATAAAGATGATATCAGCCTCTAAGAGAAACAGGTATCCTATACTGACACACACATTAAAATTGACTTCATGCTTGAAAGAGTCGCAAACCTAGCAAAATCATGGGTACCAAAAAATTGCACAAATACTGATCTTTCTCCAGAAGTTTTGTTTAAGCCTTTACGATCAGCAATGAGTGATCCATCCACAACAATCGCTGGCCACATGGCATGACCTGCACTACAACAAATTAAAGATATAGTTGGTGTAAAACCAAAAAGGTGAAATTCACTTCCATGGCAAGACAACAAACTCCAGTAGTATAAATTATATATAATGCTATAAATTTGGAAAAATCTAATAAGACCTTGCACATAAACCTATGGCTAGGATAGTTTAATGTTTACCAATTACATCATGGGCTTTTGTTTTTCAATTGGTGCAGGTGTAGACAATTACATAAGTACTAAATGAGTATGTTCATGAAAGTCATAGGTTTGCTTTCCTTCTTTCATCTCAGTCAATATCTCTGAATGTATCCAAGCATAATAATAACCATATGCACATACCAGCTTTCTTTTCTCTCTAGCAAACAAAAGAAGGTGGAAGGGGTGGTGCCATGGTGGCAAAAGGAAGCAAGAGGGAGAGAGAGAGAATATGATCATATTCATTGACACCAAGAGTGTGAATCATGACTTTTATCAAGATGAGCCATCAAAACCAGTAATAGAACACTTAATACACTGAAGAAGCAACACATTCATACGGCAGTGAAGAAAATTATAACAGAAAGAAAATGAGATAGTGATATTCATATCCTGTGATATTAAAGAGCCTTATATATTTGGCAATATACGGTTTCTATTAATTAAGTAATATAAACTAGAAAATAATGTTGAAACTCTTAAAAAGTCAAAAGCAAATACATTTAGCACACACCAGTGAGTTTAGCCCATATAATATCTCCAGGCTCAAAATTTTGGCAATCATCTAAAATGGCAGCTAACACAAGCATCTCATCGTAACAATAGCTATCACCATCTGTACTATTTGCATTGAAATTCAAGTTCAACTGCTCCATCTCCTCGCGAGAAATAAAAAATTTTACTTTCTCATTTGAAAGCATCAAATCCTCTTTATCTCCATCTTGATATTCAACCTGCATTGTATACATTTCTAATCAATGGAAGTGTTCATCATATAGTTTGATGCCCCAAGCCATGAATTTCAAATGAGAAGAAAAAATATCAGAACCATACATGATGTCTTTTAGTCTCTGAATTGTACCCAACAACACGTCCAGAGTACCAATCAGCATCCAATGGCCAATAAACCTGCATATGATCAGCTTAATTATGCAAAAAAATATATGTTGGCAATCAGGAGATTTAACATCAAGTTGAAAATACAAGAATCAAAAAGATGTGAAATGTTTGCTTGCCTTGCATGATAACCCAATGAAACTTTTCGGATCAACACCATGAAAACTCAACCTATTCAATCAAAATTTATATCCACAAATCCAAAATTTCAGCAACCACAAAAACATAAATAAACCAAAACTGCCCCCAGCTGACAGCTGAGAAAATGAATGAAAAAAAAAATAATATCAAATATCATATGCACAACTAAACTAAGAAAAAAATAGCTGCATTATTCCCAGTTAAATGCTTGCTTCTCTCATCCCAATAGCAGGCTCTAATTTTTTCCCTATATTCATGGTACAATGATTTATAACTTGAAAATGCAGCATCCATAAGTCGAGGATTTTTTGAGGAGAGAAAAAATATAAAGCTCCAAAAAGTGAAAGCAACTATTTTGCAATCAGTTAGTTCACCACTAACCCAACAGCCAATACTATAATCAATTAATATCTTTTCTTCAACAATTGGATAAAAAAAACAGAAACCTACCAGACCCATCTTTGCGTATTAGACGGCAGCGACAAAAGCTTGTCAGAATTCTGCAAAGAACCACGTTTTTTTCTCCTCAAACTCCCATTATTACTATTCGAACTATGAACTCTGCAATCCCTCAACCGCGGCCCGTCAAGACCTTCCAGAACCACAGAATCAACACCCAATTTCACCAATTCACTACTCCCAATCCTCCTCTTCTTCTCCTTTCTCTTCAAACTATCATCAATCACATCCGCAAACTCGCAAATTTCAGTCTTAACAACTTCCGGAACTAATTCAGCAGTCCGTGCAAGCAATGACTCAAAAAAACATGGCGTAGAAGGGGAATACTGCGGTCTCTTAAGGCGACGGGAATACACGTGGAGGATCGGTGGTCTATCAAGACAAGGATCATCACGAACTATTAACTTCCGCGCTTTTACCTTCTTCGACATGACGTTAGATGATCCACTAGCGCTAACGCAGAGGGACGCGGCGGAGTAGACTCGGTCGAGAGATACGTACCTTAAGGGCGCGTGCGCATCGGTGTGGTTATCGACGTTAATATCTTCTTCCTCTTCTGCCCCTTCTTCGTCCAAATCACGCCCAAGTGGGGGTTTACGTTTGTCGAGGAACGCCATGGAAATGTGGAGAGAGAGAGAGAGAGAGAGAGAGAGAGAGAGAGGGAGGGAGAGAGCAAAAGGAGTTTGGTGGCTTCTTTTGCTCTCTCGTGTATGTAACGCGCGGTTGCAGCAGAAATGGAGGGGAAATTGAGGGATTTTGGAGTAGAGATTTGAAAATTTAGGAGAAGGAGAGAAGATTAGGGTTTAAAGGAGGATTTGTGGATTGGGGATTTTGTTTTTGCAGGGAGGAGTTTGGGTTTCCCCAAAATTATCAGTTTCCCGCCGTGTATTAGCTGAAGTCTGAAGCGGAGAGATCGTACAACACGAAAGGACTTGGTGTTTTTTTTTTTTCTTGTTGTGACTTACTAACAACTCCTCAAGTTTGATGAAATTTATTAGACATAACCTCTATTTTAAAAATTGAACTTTGTCTCTAGATTAATTTTCAGCTAATGTTTTTTAAAAATTTTAACCTTTTTTTAATTTATTTTATGTTAGTGTAAATAAATTCTATAATTTTTATAAAATTTATTTATAAATATATATTTTATGTGCTTAATAAAATAAAATTTTATTTAGAATTTTATTACATTAAGTCCTTAAAATTAATTATAACTAAAACAAATTTTATTGAAATTGATAAAATTACAAATGAATTCTAAAGTTATAAAATTTTTTCATTATAATAAATATACTCTTAGCGTATATTTAATACACGAAAAAATTAAAATATAATAGAATTTCAATTATATTTTCATGTTTAGTATTATAATTTAGTTCAAAATTTTAAGAATAAGATTTCAAAAACTTATATAATGTCTCAATATTTTTTTTATATTCAGATGTACTAAATAAAAAAAAATTGAAATTTCAAAACACTTATTTTAGAATGAATTCTATTTTTCATTTTGTAATGTAACCAAACATGTCATTTGTTAAAATACTTTTTCCTTTTTTCTTCCATCTCCTCTTTATTTCTTTTATCCCTATTCTATCTCATTCTCTCTTTGTCTTGTATCTTTTTACATTTAAAATAGACACATAAATTAATTAATTTTTAGTGTTATATTTATATAAATAAAGAAAATAAATTATATAAAGTTATAAATAATTAAAAATTTTAAAAAAATTTGAATATATATAAAATAAAACTTTTTAATAAACATGATTTTTATGAATAAGTGAATAAAAAATAACTTTAAAATAAAATGAAAAGAAATTAAACATAAAACAAACTAAGAGCAATGCAAGATTAAAAGAAAAGTTAAATAAAACAACGTTAAAAAATAAAGAATTTATTTTTGACATCTATCATCAATATATATGTTCATTATATCAGTCAAAATGTCAAAATAATATTAGAAAAATATTTATATCTATAAATATATTTAAAATTTTAATGTATTAATGAAATTTACTATTATGAGATGAATACTTTTTATAAATCATATTTTTAGTATAAATTATGACTTATCACCGATTAGTTCTTTTGTTTAACTCAAAAGAATTTTAAATTTAGATTATATTTATCTTCATATTTAAATATTTAAAATAAAATAATACTAATTTAAAGATATAAATATATTTATCCTTTATTTTAATTATTCTAAATAATCAACAAATTTCAAAGAGTAAAATATATCAATTATTTCAAATAATTACAAATTTCAAATACTAAAATAATAATTAGTTCTACAAAGAAATATTATTCATCTAATTAAAATTTATTTATAACTTAAAATTACTATTATTAATTTAAATAAATTTACACTTTTTGTGTCTAGAAAAATTTTTTCTAAGCATAGATAGTATAAATTTATTATTGATTAGTTTTTTTATTCATCTTAAAAAAAATTTTAAACTCATATTATATTTATTTTAAATTTTAAATATTTAAAAAATAAAATAACACTAACTTAAAAATATAAATATCTTTATCAATTATTTAGGTTATTTCAAATAATCATGAATTTTAAAGATTGAAATAATATCCATTTTCTATTTATTTCAAATAATCAAAATTTCAAAATTGAAATAATAATTAGTTTTATAAAAAATATTATTCATCTAATAAAATTTATAATTTAAGATTATTATTGCTAACTTTAAAAAAAATACACTTTTATGTACAAAAAATTTTTCCTAATTACTCACTTTGATATATAGTATAGATATTTTTAAAAAATTAATGTATAAAAAAATTTTATCTTTATGAATCATAAATGTAATATATAATAAAATTTCTCTCATAAATTATAAGAGAAGTACTTTTTTTGTAAACTACATTTTAGTATAAATTTTTGTGCTTTCATTATTTTGTAAGATAGCACAAAAACTTTAAGATAAACATTAAAATCTCTCTAGATAATGCTATAATAATTGTTTATGTGAAAAAATACTTTGTGGTAAATAAACTTCAATATTGGATATTCTTTAACCTTATGTTTTATTATTAGGCATGACAAAATAAAGGCGTATTGCAAATTACTTTCTTTTTAATTAAAAAAGATATTATTCATTTTTAGCAGGAGAGACAGGAATGTTTGGTAAGAATAATTGTCTTCATGCATATTGCTCTGTGGTTATTTCAGCACATATAATATTTTTACAAAAATTATTACAAATCATTTTTATACCACAATATAAGTCATTTAATAGATTTATAATTAAATTATATTTATCTTAATTTTTAATTTTATTTATCCTAATTTCTAAATATTTTAAAAATAAAGTAACACTAACTTAAAATTGTAAACATTTGTATCCATTAGTTTAGCTATTTTAAATAATCATAAATTTTAAAGATTAATTCTATAAAAAAAATATTATCACTCAATTAAAATTTATAATTGTAAGTGCCTCGATTTTGTTGCAACGCTCGAATGAGTGGAGTATTACTTACGACTCCTACCTTTTATCGATCATCGGCAGATCAAGAGGACGAAGGTCATACATTAGTAGTAACCTTTAAACATGACACGCGATTGGATCAACAAGGGATCCTTGAGACCTCACATAAGATAAAAGCTTTTTTTTTTCCAAAGTTATGGTTAATAGGGGACCAAGACAAGATAATATATTAGTACTATCCCTATGTGAAATATAAAGTTATCATCTAACTTTGATCAGGATAAAAGTCTGAGCTAGGACAAATTTTGAGCTTATCTAAGTCATTTAGAAAGGCCAATCTATTTTCACCCCATTAGAGATTGCGTTCGAAAAATTGGGTATGACTTGGGGAAGAGGTTAGACATCCTTAAACCGCCCAGATATTGGGATCGAGCCTTCGAGTATATTTGGTTCTTTTTTTTGAAATAAATCTTTGATTTATTTTTATATTTTGCCTTTATTAGTCATTTCTCATGTACCCTCCTAGGTACATCCATCTAAGCAAACCATCAACTATAATAATTAAGTATGCAATGCATGAATGATATGCATGATGCAGGAAAATAAAGAATAATATATATAAGGCGGGATAAGAGATTTATATCCAAATGGTGGGATTATCATGCAATGAACTTAATTAAATGAAAAGTATGCATTAGTTAGCTTTCTCAACCTATAAAAATAAGCATAAATTAATCCATAAAACATAGGTCAAATGGAAAGAAATCAACCCCTAAATCTACTCAAAATGAAAAGAACTAAAAGGGAAAAATACTACCTCAACCTTGTCCTTTAAGATCTTAATCCATTTAGTCCATAATTTCTCATAACATTAGCCATGTTAGGGGTTAATTAAAAGGCCTAATCGATTGTCAGTATTCATAAATAAACATACAAAGCACAATATGTAACACACCACATGATAATAGCATGCAATGACATCAATGAAGAATGCATAACATAATAAACATGCAAATAAAAACTAAGGAACACTTAGGGCAGAATATAGGTGCTAAAATTAGGGGTCATAGGATGTTATAATTCTCTCCTAACCTGCCCTACTCATCTTTGAATATTGCAAAAAACAATGTATGCTACATTTCTAGTCATGGAAAAGTTAATATGCAATTACAATGAGAGAATGACCAAAACATTATGGAATGATCATAAAATTCATTAGAATAGAATAATAAACATTAAAATTGGGCTCCTTGGATAGCGAATCCTCTCTCAAATACATATATAGTTAGTGGTGCCACAAGGAGAACAATAAGGAAATGGGTAGCCATGGAATAAGGCTAACCCATCCTCCACCATTATAGTGGTGAGAAGAATGATAAATCTCAAAAATAAATATCATAAATTTCAACTCAAGAATAATAAATCAAGGGGTTCTATTGAACATCACCCTATCATTTTTTTTATGATCAAACACATAAAGAAAATAAAATATAACAAAGAAAACATATGAGCTAAAATATATATTTTGATGATCATAGCCTTCAAGAATATAGAATGAGGGTCATAGGTCTTTGTAACCTATCTCATTCTTACTATAGAAGGCTCATAAGATCATAAAAGAGTTAAAAAAAAAAAAAAAACATAAAACACATATGGAACAAAGTTATATGAACAGTGATGTGAGCAATAACAAAGGGTTGTAAAACCACTTAATGGTGTATACAGACCTTTCATGGTCTATACAAACCATTATTTATCTAAACACCCACTGGGCTTGCTAAAACTAGAAATAAAGAATGAATAAGAAGAAGGGGAAAGAGAAGGAAAAGGGTGGGGAAAGGATCCTCAGATACATTAAATATTTTCTTTTGCCCTCAGAGGCACTTTGATGTTAGAATTTTCTCCAAATGCAAGGAAAAGAATGCTAAAAGCAAGAGTAAAGCTTGGTTTTATGCTAAAAGCAAGAGTAAAGCTTGATTTTACCTTAAATCTTTTGTGTTTTTGTTTGGAATTTGTGTTTTCTATTTAGTAAGGTGTTTTAGGGTTTAAGAGATAATTTTGGTATAGTTTGGTCATGGTCAATTGGTCTTCCTTTCTTCTTTCAAAGGGAGGGGTATTTATAGAGAAAGAATGGGTGCAATTGAGCTCAATTGCTTGGATTACCCTTGATCCCCTCTTTCCTACACTTTTTTATGATAAGATCAATGAATATTCTAGGGTGTAAGATTTGAAATTGTCTGTGCAACTCAATGATAGTTTATACAAACAATCACTTGATTATATGGCTAATTAGGCTATTCAGGTCATTCTTCTAAAAGCTTCATGCTTTTTGGCTCTTTGTAAGTTGTTTATACAACCACTTAAGTTGGCTATACAACTATCTAAGTTAGATGTACAAACCTCTATTGCAATTCCAAAATTGGGCTTTTAGGATTGGCTTTTGTAGAGTGGATTTAGTTCAAGGTTTGTCTAAACTTTTGTCATTTCTTTAAGCACTTTTTTCTCTATTCTTTAGGGAAGAATTCAAGTAGTTTCTCATTATCAAGCTCACATCTCAAGGACTCAAAATCTAGTGCTTACAATAACTTAAGATTATTATTATTAATTTAAAAAATTTCTATATCTTTTTATATTCAAAATTTTTTCCTAATTAATTACTTTTATAGATAATATAATATATATTTTAAATATCACAAATATAATAATTAATTTTATAAAAAAATTATCCATCTAATTAAATTTTATACTTAATGTTATTATTATCAATTTAAAAATTTTTATACGCTTTTGTGTCCAAAAATTTTTTTCCTAGTTAATCACTTTTATGTATATAGTATACATTAAATTATATTCATTATATAATTTTATTGAAAGCTTTTAAAATAAGTAAGTATATCTAAATTTGACTTATTTATTTAAAATTATATTTGTAATCAAAATTAAATGGATTCACTTTTTAAAAAATATTTTTTAGTTATTTTGGTTTTTTTAAAGGGTGTTAGTTAATTGAGTGTTAGACACAATACTAAAAATTTATTTTTTAAATATGTGATTTTTATATTAATAATCAGTGTATGTTAATTAATTTAATCTTCATTTTGAATAAAATTATAACTAAATAGGTCAAATTAATAACAATTTTATTAATAGCATGTGAATTTATCAAGTCTAACATCATAGTGTACAACTTTCATTTTATTTCTTAAAAACAAACCAACTATCACTCTCTTAGTATAACATCCGTAAAAAAGAGTTTTAGTATCCTTAGTAAAAAAGTTTAAAAAATATTTATAGAAATTTGATATTTTCATCACAATCTTAAAATTTAAAAATTATTTTTCAATTTGATCCATTTATAATATTATAAATATGAATAAATGAAATTATGAAACAAACCCATAATTTCAAAAAAGGTATATAATAGTCTTAGATAACATTCATTTAAAGAGAGATGCGCAAGTGAAATATATTCTACAAAAAAAAATTTGATCATGGAAAGATAAGAGATAAAAATAAATAAAAAAAAATGATATTGTTTTAAGACAATTTACTAACCATTCTACTATCTAAGAATACGTTGAAGTAAATAATTTTTAAATGTATTAAAACAAGTTTATTCTTAATTTATTAGCTTACATATTTTTAAACTAGATGAGTCTATTGGTGATTCCTCTTATAATAAAACTAAAAGAAAATATTTTTTGATTTGAAGGATATTACACTAGCATAGGTTAGATTTTTTCCTTAATATTAGGCAATCTAATTTTAAATATCAGTTTTATCTAAATAGTCTTGATTAATTTTAAAAAATCCTGAAAATTAATGAGTAAGTCTAAGAAAAGCTCAAACTCTAATAAACTTTCAATATTGACTCTATTTAAGAACCTTCATAATGAAGAAAGCTAACTCCTTGAATATTTTATTGTGAAAGATATAATTAGTGATTTACCAAAAGAAAGAAAAATCTTAGCAAGTAAAGAAATTGGTGAATGTTAGGCTTGACACAAAATTGAGAGACAAAGAGCCTTTAAGAAGATAATAACTTTAAAAAGGCCCATTTTTTAGAAAGAGATATTAAAACTAAGAAAGGATAAAATAGTTCTTTACAGGAGCTTAGGAAAAAAAAGTTAACTACCTTATCCTAATACGTTAAAAAGTCTTTAAGGTTAGAGCATCAATCACAAAGCACTTAGATGATATAAAGTCAAGGAGCTTCTAGTTGCAAAATGATTATGTACAAATCAAACTACCTTTATAAAACTATAAAAGAAGTCGTTCTTAGAGATAATCCATTGAGACCTATCATATCATTAGTTTGGCAATTTTCTCAACCTTGATTGTGAACAACTTGCTTCTAAAAAAGATAGATGAATGGATCATTATGACTAGGTTTACAACTAAATCTAGTGTATCCAACACTATTGGGAGTGCTTACAAATTATGCAAAATATATTGGTGGCAATGGTTAAAAGTTTTGAGACCAACTAATAGCCATTACATCCATAAAAGAAGAGATTGACAAAAAAGTGTTAACAGATGGATTATTAGCTATAGCGGTAGACACTTTGGAAATATAGTTTTGTGGTAATTTATTTTCAATAGAATGTTTAGAGAAAAAAATTCTTTAATGGCCTAAATGATAATGAAATGCTTTGATGCCTTAATGAAACTGTAGGTTTATGATATTGTTATTTTGACAGTTATGCCTATGAATTTCAAAAATCTTATTATCAAACTAATTATTTAAAGTTATATATCATAACTATTCTTCATTAAGTTACCAAAATCCCAACTTGAAGTAGAAAATACAATCTTTAACATTCTTTTAAATGAAGACAAAATCGCAAATTGTTTAAGTGGAAGGATACATATGGTTAGGTATGTCATGAGAAAGGAATGTAGTGAACTTCAAGTAAGGCAATAAGCAAAATATATTTTTTATTTGAACAAGAGTTGTTATTTTCAAATCAAATATATTTTTGGAAGGTGCAGTTGCCTACTAAAAATTAAAAAAAGATTTAGAACAAAATATCCTTCTAAAAGAGAATGTTAAAAGATATAAGAAAAGAAGCATGTCGAGAAGGGAAAGATAAAAAAGAAAGGTGTCTAGTAAACTTACCAAGTTTATTAAAGGAGAACCAACCGAAAAGATACAAACAAAATTAAAGGAAAATAATTTTCTTTAAGGATGAGAGTTTAGGATATAAACCCATAAAAGAAGATGTTGGCCCTAGGCACCAAGAAGGGGCGAAGGGGGTTGAATTGGTGTATAAAAATTAAAATTGGAAAGAGAGAGGAGAAATGAGATGAGAGGAAACACAAAATTTATAGTGGTTTGGGTATAATCGACCCTATGTCCACTCCTTAATTCTTCAAAATTGGATATTTCACTATCTTTCAAAGGTGTTTTCAAGCTTATACCAAACTTTTACACTTGTGTTTTGAAGGCTCACACAACAACCTATACAACTTGTGTTTTAACAGGCTCACACAATAACCTTTATAACTTGTGTTTTAACAAACTCACACAACAACCTCTTTTAATATTTTAACAGGCTCACACTATAACCTATTACACTTGATGTTTATGCTCACATCCAATAATGACCTGAAAAATAGAAAAGAGGGAGTAGCAAAATTGCAAGAATTTGGGTACAAAGTTATTAATTTTCTTGCATTTACATATGTTTGGTGAGGTATTTATAACCTCTACCCACCAAAGAGACGTTGCAATAAAACTGGTATAAAATCATCAAAGTGTGTTAGATAGATTTTCGCATTAAATGCTTGACAGTCATATTTTGCGGTCGCTACTACTCATTCGCAGTCACAAATTCCAAATTTTATAGGGAAAATCTCATTTGTGTCTAACGACTAGTCCACGTGGTAACTTTTTATTAGTTTATCAGAAACATATAGTCTTTACCTTTCACCTGCTCTTAAAAGTAGCGATCGCGATTTATTTTGTACAAGACGCAACTCTGAACGTGAACTCTGCTACCAAAAGTGTTCATCTTCTTCTTTTGGGTTCGCGGTCGCTACCAACAAGTTCCTATCGCGATTTTTAACTTCCAATAGTTACCTGGGACACTTGTCAAGCTGTGATTGTAGACTTGATTGCATCTTGAGTTACTTCAAAATTTGCAATCGTGATTGAGGCAGACTTTACACCACAAATTCGTTTGTCACTTTTGGAGTTCTTCCTTTGGATGAATCGTGGCTGAGAATGATTCCACGATTTTGTCTGTTTGATCTTCTAGCTAGTCTTCTAATGGATCGCGATTGCGAATCTTAGATTGCGATCGCAATTTAAAAGTTACTTCACATTCTTTAAAGATTAAGATTTTTATCCAACTTCTAACTTAAAGACTTACATAAAAACTACAAAACAAAACTAAATAGAAACATTAAAAATCCCTTTGTTAAGATCAAAACAGGCCCAAGACTTAGGATTAACTACCCTAGTCTAACAACCTCCCCCTTTTTGATTTTGACAACTTAGATTGATCCTTAAGTGAAAAAGAAATAGGAAAGTGAAGTTGGATTGTAATATGATTCAATGAATGCTTATGACAAAATTTACTAAGTATATCATTCATTCAATTAAAGGTGAAGTTGATAAAATAATAAGTATGTTGCTCCCTCTCAACTTATGCTATAGTTATTCTCAAGTTATTTCATTATTTTCTCCCTTACAATTTCTTTCCCCTTTTGCCAAGATCAAAAAGAGGGTATATAAGGAAAAAAAGAAATCCATGCATAAGAATTCATAAGGAGCAAACATAATATAATGGATAAAAAAAAAAAACATCAATCATGTAAGATAGCAATGTTTGCAAAGAAACAAGTTTTATTTATATATTCATAACAGTGGGATCACAAGATTTGTAAAAAAATAAAAAAAGTGAAAAACAAATACAAAAGATCCCTAATTTAAAGTAGTGGAGAATCATCTCCAGAAGATGGTGTATCTGGCACTTGTTGTTCTCCCTCGGCTTCGTCTCCATCCTCTACGTCATCTTCATTGCCATCCCCGTCTTGCATATCTTCAAATTCAATGAAGTTCGGAAGATGGCAAGGAGGAACTCCTAGTTTCTCTTAGAGATCCACCATATCGTTGTGAAGATATGAAAGGAAGAGGAACCTTCTTTTCATCATCCTCATAAGCTTGTCCAACTTGCGATCAATGGTGGTAATGGATAACTTGGACTTTGGTTTCGATTAAGGAGGAGGGACTTAAATGTTGCCTTCTTCAACTTGAAGCCTCTTTCGCTTGAAAGCTTGGAAGGTTTTCATCTTTTCTGCATCGATAGCACCAAGGGTGTAGATGTATATGTCTGGATGAATTGCCTTGGCGTTGATGAGATAGGTTAGGTCAAGGAAGTTTTGAGAGGGAAGGAACTTCTTGGTGAAGAATTTCTCTTTTTCCTCATCAAGTGCTCTAATAAAAGTGGTAAATGGTTGTTATGTGAGAGGGTAAGAGAAACTGGCTTTTAGGTATTGTACTCATGTGGACTAATTGATCCATAAGGTAACGGTCGGTTTGGATAGGTTGGTTCTTGACAAGGCAAAATAAGAATGCTAAGTCCTTTTGTGAAACCTTCTCATTACCATTACCTCTTGCATTGACGGAGAAGGTGATGATGCGATAAAAGATCCACAAGGGTAGGGTTTTGATGTGTTTGGATAAGGAAGAGCGAGGGTTGTGTTTGGTTTCGATTGATATCTCTGACCGAAATTCGAAGTAGATGACATCAAGTGCAGAGATGATGAATGAGATGTGTTCTTCGACTTGTAGGTTGAAAAAGGAGGATAATTGATCGAAGGTGATCTAGAAGGGGTCGCCGAAGGCCCGAAACACCAACCCGTATTAGTCAACTCTTGAATCAAATTTTCAGCTTAGTTGCACAATGCACATGAACTCGCGTACAACCTCCTCATATCCTAGTTCATCTCGAAAGATGAATCCGTTCCAGCCTAAATTGGAGAGAAGGCACAAATCTCCGTATTGATGCCCAACGTCTCCAATATAAAAGTTGATGGAATTTTATTCGGGAGAATTACTTTGGAGGAGTTCACCTTGAATCTCTCCTTTTCCTCCTTGGTGATTCCCTTCATAAGATGAAGGGCAGGAGGTGCAGAGGGCTGAGCCACTGCCTTGCCTCTGTCCGCCTTGGAGAATTTCTTGGGAGCCATATCAATAAAGAGGAAGAAAGCTTGAGAGATCTTTATGAGAGAAGAAGTGTTTAGAAGTGAAGTGAGGAAAACACTGTTGTAGGGGTGCAAAAACGGTTATAAACAACTAAAAATGAATTAAATCAAGAGAGGAAATGGTTGGCAATCAAATCACTTAATTGCCTAGGTAGTTACTCTAATTCGTATCCTCAAAATCAGAAGTCGCGATCGCGAATTCTAAAAAATGTGAGTAATGAACAAATTTTCCTTGAGAAAAGGGGCGTCAATAGTCATATTTTTGAAAAACTAACCAAAATTTGAGGTGGAGAGCAATTTTTACGACTGCGAATTGACATTTGACAGTTGGGTAAAGTTGACTTGTAATTCGCGACCTTGAAGAAGAAATAACGACTGCAAATTATGAGTTAGCAAGGATAAGTATGAGAAAATTTTGAAAACATGTGATCCACTAGAAATAAATAATAAACATGTTCATACAATCATCACTCATACATAACATACATAACAATCAATCATAGGATCAAAATTTTCACGTTAGGAAACTTCCATCAAGCATCCTGAATTCTCTCTTAATGAAGTTCACCCTTTCTTTATTTAGAGGTTTAGTGAAAATATCTGCAAATTGATGATTTGTGTCAATAAATTCTAACACAACATCACCCTTTTGCACATGATCTCTAAGGAAATGACGTCTAATATCTATATGCTTACTCCTAGAGTGTTGGATGGGATTTCTAAAAAGATTAATAGCACTTGTCTTATCACATTTTATAGGAATGTGATCAACTACTTTGCCAAACTCCTTCAATTGTTGTTTCATCCAAAGAACTTGGGTGCAACAACAACCCGCCGCCACAAACTCGGCTTCCGTGATAGATAAGGCAACCGATACTTGCTTTTTACTAAACCACAAAACTAGGCATTCACCTATGAATTGGCAAGTCTCGAAAGTG